>APFE031017828.1:81914-130271 GCA_000404065.3 Pinus taeda
ATAGAAAGGAGGTATTGTCATTTGTATCATCCAAGAATTGTTCATTTGTGTAATGTAAAGGAGGTTTCCCCCTCGAAGAGGCTGAATTCTAAGGCGTTGATCTATCTTTTTTGTCATTCTGTGAGTTGGTTTCATAACAGATATTCTTCAACACTCCAACTTCCCTTGCAACTGCCAGCTCGGCCTGTTTTATCCTAGCATCCCAATCAGTGAAGAGGATGTGCTTGTGAGTTTCCTCAATATCAGGTATATTGGCCTTATTTTCATCTTATGATTCCTTCCATTCAATTAAATCAGAGATTTTGGTGTTTAATTCATTAAACTCTATTCTCTGATCAATGGCTTTGTCTGTGAGTTGGTCGCTAGTAATCAGGTAGGGAGTGATGTGTGACAGCTTCTGGCAAAAATACTCTTGTTGCTTGACTAGAAGAGAATTTAGTTCTAGAGCCTATTTAATGAATTCCTCAGTAGTGGGAACATCCTTGTACATGTCAATAATTTTTTGTAATTCTTCGAGCTACATGCTTTTGGCCAATAAGTTGGCTTCATGGATTATTTTCAAGACTTCCATGTCCTATTTCAATTGAGTGAGCTGCTCAGCTACCTGCTTGTTTGCGCTTTCTTTTTCTATCTTGAGCTCTTGTTCGAGCTACGCTATTCTTTCCTCCTTTTCCTTTAGCAAAGTAGACACCTCAGTATCCTTATCCATAGTGGCTAATGTGTATGCTCCTGTGAATTGTGACAGTCTAGTGAAGTTCTCAACCCGATTGAAAGACATGTCCTTCCAAACAACGTCGATTGGCTCATCTCCCCATGAGAGTTCAGGTGCATCTACCCTTCTCCTTTCCCTTTGCCTTTTGAATACAGCCTTGTGGAGAGGGATATAGGATACATCATGTCAAGGTATCTCTGTCACTTTTAGAATAGTTTATGATGTAGGTAGAGTATGGATAATTTCAGCGTGCTCGGATGTTGTTATTTCTTGATCCATAGGTGTAGATTGTTCGCTGAAAGACTTGGGCTCTGTATCTTGATAAATTTTTGAAGGAGTCTTTAATTCCTCTATTTCTTGAGTATCTGGAGCTTTGTGAGTGTCTTACAATTTCTTATTTAATTGATCCCATTCCTACTCAAAACTAGTGTCTTAGGCCTCTGAATTTGTCTCCGTGGTCAGGGTGTCTATTACTTGTTTTTCGACTGGCTTACTGCTGGACTTAGCTATGCTATATGTACCCTACATTTTCCCTATGTTTGGTGGATTCTAAGTGTTTACCTGAGAGTCCTTTTGAGTTCTAGGGGCTATGCTATTGACAATTTTACTTGGGGTGGGCTTATCTTTGGGCTTTAATAGATACATTGGAATGACCTGGAGCCTCTCATTCCTGAATTCATAAAATATTTGAAAATCTTTGGGTTTTAGGTTTTCCTTTTCCCATTCAAGTGCCTTCTTGAATGAAACTATTGACTGTCACAAATCGTCAAAGTAATTATCTCCATGATTTTATGCCTTGAGCTTTAGTCCTGTAGTGATATTGTATGCCACTTTTCTTGGGTCAAATTGCCTTGTAGGTAATGTATGAAGCCTGACAGCTTCCATTTGTGATGATTTCTTAGTAGCATGGAAAAAATTAGCAAAAGTAAAAGAGCCACATTTGATAGGGAAAGTAGGCCATAATGATTTCTTGCCATCTTTAAGAACTTTAGTCAAGCCTTTTCCTATAGTCTAGTAGGAAATCTCTCTTACTAATAGATTATCAGAAACATATAAACGAAGGACGTGTGGATTAGTAGTGCTACCAAAAACCATAATGTAGGTGAACCATTCCTCAATGAAATGCTTTCCTATGGAAAGCAGGTCTGTTGCAGCTTCTTGGAAAACTTAGCGGCTTTGTTATTAAAAATCATTTGGTGCAGCAAAAACAAGATAGAATGAAATATGTTATAAAAGTGAGGGATGTAATGTGATTCCCATATTTGCTTATGACTGAGATGGATTGGGTAAGGATCTTGTATGGTCCATTTCCCAACCCACGGTTGGAAATTTCGTGTGAAAATAGATAGTATCAATAATATAAGCATAGAAATAGAAGGGAGGGAGGTTATCTAAAGAGGAGGCTTTCTTTTGTCAATATTCAGTAATGGAGGTGGCTTAGTTGTCAGATAGCATAGAAGGCCAATTCATTATATAGGAATTAACACAAGCATCGATCAAGGGAATTTATTCTATTGAAAACTTAGTGTTATTTGCTAGTCCATACAGTCTACATAACATTACTCCTACATAATTGTAGGGGTTTTCTAAAGAGGCTATTGCATACATACCCGATTTGTCATACTTGAATTTGTTGTCTAATATTCTCCAAGTCTGAATTCACTTGAAGGGATCTCGATTATTCTTTACGAAGTTAGCCACAAATTTGTTGTCATATATTTCCTGTGGGTCAGGTATGTGATACATTACCTTCAAGTCTTCTACCCTGAATGATCCTATGAGCTCCATCCTTGAATTCTTGAACTGCCTATCTTCAATGATAAGGTTTTCGACCACCCATATCATCATGTTTGTGTATGGGAGGATTTTGGCTCTTGATCCTATCCTATGAAGGAAAGAACAGGAGGCATCCTTGCATTGAGGTCTTGAAGGCTTTGTTCACCCAGCTGTATGCTCTCGTAACAGTGATTTTAGGAGGCTCATCCTCTAGTCGATTGTGAATTACTTCCCAAGATGTTATGCCTCTAGCTGCATCATAGGATGTATCAGCAAATATAGGAGCCATATTTGTATCCTATGTTTCAACAAAGGTATTCTAGTTTGATTCTGCATCACCTTTCTTAAGAACATGTCTTTTGTCTCTTGCCTGAAATAGACAAGATATCTCAGCGCAGACGATATCAAGTAATTAAGACTGAAATCCTTTGTGAAATGACTTTGGTTCGTAAGAAAGGTTTTAATGAGATATTTGATTATAACTACCCATAACTTGGAAAATGATTACCCTCACTCAGGCCGCTAAACATTTAATAACATGTCAATTCGTTTGTTTTTATTATCTAAAACATAATTATTTCACATGCTTTACCTCCTTAATCGCAGATCGTGGTCTTTAAAGGGGTACCGTATAACACTTATAAGATATATCAAGCGAAATGTGACTGTAAAAATCAAAATATCATATTTCACAGGTCGTTAACATTTGTCCTAAGGCATGTTCAAGTTTTTTGCAAATTTCGAAATGCGATTGCATAATGACAAGATGAGGTTATCGCAGCGAGAGACCTTTTCAAAAATCATAATTTTGTAAATGTTTTATAAAATAGTGATGTGGAAGAGAGTGATATGTGATCTACAATATAAGTTCCTCCTTAGTGTATTTTGCAAGGTTTTTCTAAGTTTTCCTTTTAGAGTTAGGCATTATTATCCTAGGCTTAAAAATTTAGAAAGGGTCCCCATTTATAACTCAAATGCTAGCTATTGTTACTTAAAAAATGGGGGGGTTGCTTCATTGTACAACAAAATGATAAAATAGGGAGAGATTAAGAATCATCATACACACATTCCATGCATCTGACACAAACTAAAGCTCACTTGGAGGGAGGAGCACCACCACCCAGTCATGAATCACCTCTGATTCCCCCCCGAGCCAAAGATCTTGCCAAGGATCAACTGTCCACAATTGATCGATGCACTCAGTGTTTAATACCCTATTTCATGATTTAGTTACTATTAGTAGCATCCCACTTGATGAATTTTTCCATTTTCCTAGGTCTTTTCAAGAAAATATCGTCTTTATCTCCCACGAAGCTTTTCCACATAAAAGCTTTCCTTTATCTCCTGCAAAGAATTTATGTCTGATGGATATTTATCTCCATCCATCCTATTATCACTCAGAACGTTTCCCTACAAGTTACCAGAAGAAGGAAAAGATCAAGGTAACCACAAACCAATATTTTAAGCATAGGTTCTAGCTAACCTATGGCTCAGAAAGGGCTCTCTCTATATGATTTAGCTTTGTTTGTTGGGATTTTAGGCTAGTTCTAAATGTCCAGATGGTTTTTTATTAATATTGAAGGTTGGGTGGTGGGATTCTTGGAACAAATGGATATTATGACGTCTTTAGGCCATTGCGCTATGGAGTCAACAAATGGGAAGTAGAACTAGAACAATTCATTAAAGGGAATGTCCATAGGGCAAGCTAGCAATGTAAAGTGCAAGTTTTGGAACAGAGAGGTGGAAGGGTTTGAATCAGGGTGAGAGAGCAATTAAGAATTCTCAGACCGGGATTTAAATGAGGAATAGAGGGTAATAAAAAAAAAAGGGAAATTAAGAATCCTTTGTTATATATTATGAAGAACAACCTAAACTAAGGAGAAATTAAGAATTCCTTAACTTAGATATGATAAGAAAAGATTCAGTATGCATAATAGTTAAAAGAGAGTGCAATCAAGCATTTTCTGAATTATCATTCCATGTTATAGCATTCAGATTTTTAGAGATACAATAAATATTGTGGAAAAATTTAAGGAAAATATCATTCAATGTGAGAAAATACTTATTTGCACTTCGCCTAACACATAATCCTGTGAAATATCTTGTCTTTATTCATTAATTTGGCTTGTTGGTCTAGTTAATAATACAATAGATTTACATCCTCAAGATCAAGAAGTCTATAGAAATGTCTTGGAATCCACACTAGATACTTCGAATTGTGAAGTATTTATAAAAAAAATTATTACAAAATATCCCAAACTAACTTGAGATTTAATCTAGGGAAACAAAATATCTTTTTGCAAAAGGATAGAGACAACTATTGAACTACTTTGATGTTGTCCCCTTTATTATTGTACTACTGGCATTTATGGTTGGTTTTAGCCTGTTTAGCTGCCTTGTTGTTTGATATTTCACGTATGAGAGCCTTATTAAACTTTGAATTTCCTTTGATACTCTTTGACACTGATATATTTTGGCATGCTGACCTATCTTCACCGGTTTACTTTGGTTGTCCCACTTTTCATTGTATGGTAACATTTTTACTGTAAATTTCTTACAGTAAATCGGTCACTTTTTCCCACCATTCATCGTTAGGTAACTTGGAATTCATCATCCTTAATATATCTTATCAGCTTTAGTATACTTGGAAAAATTGGGCTTGGTGATGAATAACCGTTTTACCTCATGCTGGAGGAAAACAGGTTCTCAAAAGTGTTATAAAAACTTTGCTTGTTCGAAAGGTTTAATTGCTGAAGTGCTAGCCTGTTCTTTAGCCAACTGCCTGGGTCTATTGTCATAGTCCTGTTGTATCATAAGCTTGTCATTGATGACCAACAAACTGGGCAATCCTTTCTCCATGAAAATTTGAAATTTGGCCATGAATCTATCAATGGACAGCTACATGTTCTTGCACTTTTCCTCCAATTTTGGCATTAGGTTCCTCTTGGAAAGAACCTTTCTTATTTCCAAAATAGTTTCAGTTCTATATTCTATGTCCATATCATGGAGTTCATACATGTTCTTGCTATTGAGGAAGTGGATGAGTCTATTGGCATCCTCAGGCATGTCTCCTAACTCCTCCTTCACTTTCTGGATAGCTTTTGTAGCTATCTTTATTAATTCTTTTTGTTCAAAAATAACTTGAATTCATGGTCAAATATCATTGACGGAGTCAATGATGTTGGCCCATAACAATTCCTTGGTCTTTCCAAGGGTTTTCTCTAATGTTAGGTCCTTTTCCAAGGCTTTGACCCTTTCACTCATTATATTGGCCTTTTGAACTTCTTCTTTTTGCATAATCTAGGCAAGTTTGTAATTAGTTTCTAAACTTCCACCTTTTCTCTTAGTCTCTTCATTTCAGTGGCTTCGATGGAAATTTCATTCATGGCCTTGACTAATTTATCTGCATCCTCTCTTGGTGTACCTATTGTTGTAGATTCTGTTGTAACTGGCAATGATGTGGTAGGTGGAGCTATTGGTGCAAGTGAAGCTACCAGCGTGGAAGAGACTGCTATAGACATACAAGGGATGACGTTTTCACAAGTTTATGCAATGTCAGTCTGTTTCAATTGGATTAAATTATCCAATTCATTCTCAATTTCCTTTAGTTGATCATTGAGTTGGAGGACCAATTCCATCAACTCCTCATGCTTTTGTTGGGTCTCCAAAACTTCCAGCATTTGAGGACGTTGCAGCTAGGGAATTTTCAATTGCTTCCTAAGCCTAATATCATCATTTTCTTCTTTATGAGCTGCCCTGTAGCTTTAATATCCTTGGGATCATGTCCCAATTCAATAATTAAGTCTTCCAAAGACATAATCCTAGTATCCTTGGCCTGTGAGGAGGCCTTTTCCAACTAAACTTTGCTAAGATATTATTCAATGAACTTTGTAAATTATGGATAGCTATGGCTTTACCTGTAAGGGTGGAGTATATCATTTCTCCAACCTGTTTATGAAGTTCTATTTGTTTTATGGGATGAATGTCCCTTTCCAATAATTCAAAGTCAACCCTCTTGAAATCTGATGATGTCTTGGGCTATTGTGTTGTAGGTTTAATAAAGGACATCTACAACTTTCCCTCCTTGATGTCAAAGGTAGACATCAACCTTGTTTGATTTGTGGGAGTGAGCTTTAGGTATTGAGCATATTTTTGGGCTTTAAGCTTCTCATTCCTTAGTTTGATGTCTTTATACCTGTCTTTTAAGACCTTGTCCTTATTAGCAGGCCTATTGAGTGAGGACACTTCTAAACTTATTTGCCCTTCCAATAGCTGAGTCTGTGATGTGGAAGGCTCTTTCATGTCTAAAGAAGGAGTGGTGGCCCTACTTCTATCTATTTCTGTGGTGGTCACCTATGTTGATTCTTCTGTATTTTCCTGTTCAATTACAAGATTGATTCTTTGCCTCTTTCTGTGACCAGTTTCACATTATGCCTCAAATGTATTCATAGGTGAAATGGAGGCTTTTTCTCTACCTCTTTTAGGAAATTTCTCCTTCTTCTGAGGAGTCTACATGACTGGAGGGGTGCTCATGGCTCTTTCTTTCTCTCCTAATAAATGCAGAAAGATGTCTCATCAAGTTAATTTTCCAAATCAATGAAAGCATTTTCTACATCTACCTTTCTACTTTCTCTGTCTACTAAGGTATTTTCCACCTAGTCTATCTGATTTGCATATTCCTCTATTTCTGGTATTGGGTGTTGGATAAAATATCCTAGCTTGACCTTTTTCCTTTTCTTGGTAATGAATTCTAAAGGGTCATATCTCCATACAAAACTCCTTTGGAATTTTATGCGTTGTAGGATTAGGTTTGCCTCTTTCCCTGCCTCTCTGGAATTGCATATGAAGGGAGCTAACTAGTCTTTGATTTTGAAGTAGGCCTTCTTCTTGAAATTGACAAAGTTGACTTCATCTACATTGATGATTTGTCTGTAATATTCTAAGGAAAAAAACCTCATAGAGAGGTATCTTGGCAACTTATATGTTGCAAGCAGGCAACCATATATTCTTATTTCTATGTGGTTTTGATAAAGGTACCAATCTTCCACTTTGTTTTTCTTGGAAAGTTGGAGGAATCTTTTTATCACTGGACTTATCCTAGGTGGAGGATTTCCAATGAGCATAGTCATGATTGGATACACAAAAAAATCTATGAAATTTGAGTATGTATATGGTGATCCAAACTCATGGAAAAGTGGGGTCCAAAAAATGGTAGATTTGGGTTGGCCCTTGGTGTCAAGCTTCTAGAGAGTAAAAGGAAACTTATCCAACTGATAACATAATGGTATAATACAGAGGAGTATTTGAATACTCTCTCATTCCCCATTCTTGTGAACTACTCATGCATTCTATCAGCTATTAATTTGGCAAAGTCATGTGGTTGCGAGAGGATGCCCTAGGGTATAAATGCACATGAAGGAAATATTAAGTTCATCAATGTATTCACTTGTAGTGTAACCCAAAACACACGATATCATGGTTACAATGTACTTGCCCCATTTAGAGAAAATAGCTCACACATACGGAGCGGGGTCCTTAGGGATGTGCTTTTCTTCTACAATAAAGGTTTGGAATGACTAGGACAATCTTGATGGGCTTAGCTTGGGATACTGGTCCAACAGGTATCCAATTGAGAGTGAGGTTAGGTTTGGCCCTGGTTAGAACTGCAGCATTTCATTAATGGACTCAGCTGTGATAGTGAATACAAACTTATGGTCATGAGACATTATGGCTTTATGGTTGGGGACATAGCATACATAGCACATATGAACAACTTCTGGAAAGATATGAACTTGGGGGAACTGGTATCTCGGTAAATTGGACTCCTAGAGGCCAATATCATTTGTATGGTTTAGGTGTCTATCTTTTCTTAAGCTATGAATTTTGAGTAGGATCTTTGTTGAAGTTGTATCTTTGATTTGGAAATCCCAGTCAACTAAGGGAAGGTGGTCGAGGTCTAAGTGTGGAGTGGTAATGGGTCTTACGTCCATGGCGATAGGGGCAGCCATAATTAAGTTCTTATGGATTTGAATTAGGCTCTAGGGGTTTCATCAACAGTTTTGGGACTTTTAGAGGGTTTAGGCAAGCAAATCTTAAATTGGCAGTATTCTTAATCAATTCTTTTTTAAATTTAAACACTACATAGGCTAAAGGTTTCAAACTTTGAAGGGGTAATAGATAATTTGTGATGAATACCTAGAATTGGGTGAATTGGCTTTAAAAATTATGGTTCACAATAGCTACACTGGTTGGCGCGGTCTCGGTACGAACTGAAAAGTCAACTAGGTTGTCTTCAACTTCTTCTAGAGCGGGCTTGGAAGTCTGTTGGTAAATTCAGCATTTACAGGGATTGCAATGGTTCACATAGTTTACAAAGAGAATGCATGAAAAAATGGCGAATGAGGGCTCCATGGCCTTTAATAGAGAAAATGATTAGTTTTGGCATGTTCAATTTTGGATGAACAGTTGATGGTTTTTCGGTTAAGTGGGGGGAAGTGGTTTTGCAGGGCCATCGCATCGCTTTTGTGGCATAGGTAGTTTTTGGGATAGGTCACCCGATGTACCTTAGAGCACGACACATAGCATCCAAGGGGTTGGGGAAAACCACTTTATCAGGTGGTTAACGTTCAGCCATTGGACGCGGCTGATATGGTTGTGTGCCATTGGATGAGGGGGGTGATGATCAAATGGTAGTTGGGCAGAAAAGCTGCACAGTGGGAAATGAATGGGAGTTGATGGGGGGGGCATGGGTTTAATCACGGCTGTTTGGGATTATTTTAGGGATAAATTACGAGTTTAAAATGACTGGGTAGGCTTAATGAGGGATTAGGGAGTCGGGCGAGGTTAATACTGGGATTAACTTAAGTTTACTGGGATTGGGTAAACTAAGTAAGGTTATATCGAAGTATGGGTAATTGCTATTAGTTTTTATTAAAACCAAAGGTTGGGTTACTTTATGTAGGGATTTAATTATTATACGGGAAAAGGGTTTATAATGGGATTTATATAATACTGTTAGTGATTAATATGAAAATGCGTTGGCGGAGTGGGTTTTTTCTTAGTACAAGGGTAAAGTAAAATATTCACACATTTAGCTTTATACTTAGGAAAAGAGGATTTTTTTGTGGATTTTTTGTGCAAAAAGGTTTTATATGAGGGGGTATTACTTTTCCTAGGTAAAAGGTGTTTAAACCTTAGGGAAAGGAATTTTATTAGGGTAATGAGGGGAAATGAATTTTATGAAGGGGGAATGTGTTTTCATGAAGGGGGTTCTAGTACTTTCCCCCAAGTCATTAAGCCGAAGTTCTAGTCCCTCCAGAAGTCAGAGAAATACTCTGAGCCTTTTTCACTTAAACGATTTTATGTACTTAGAGCATCTTGATGGGGGAAATTAATAAGTAAAAGGGGTGAAGTTAGTGGGGGGATGTTAATTAAAACATATTTGAAAACCATTCTGTCTTCTTTCATTACTTTTTATGCACATTTAAAGATGGATCTAAACATGACATAAGTTCTTTTATGTAATGAACTTGATATTTTTGCAACCTTTCTTTTACTTACCCATTCACTTACCCTACCATTTTTTATTCGCTTTATTTGCATGCATTTAGGCTAGCAAACCCTTATCAATCTTTTTCTTTTCTTTTACATAGTAAACTATCTAATTCTAACCTTATATCATCCAAGGGATTAGATTAAACCAATGAGCTCCATTTATTTTCTCTACCTATCTAATAATCTGCCAAGGTTAGACTGTTTGGTCAGATTTTATTCTCTAACTATAAGCATAAAATTCAAAGCATGAAATAGCCAAGTTTAAAAAATTTGACTATCATGGATTGTGGCATGAGTAAAAAGTTGCACATAATCATTATTATGCATAAAGGTAAATAGTAGTGGCATTTTGACTTGCTCACTTTCATGGTCTCTTTTTGTCTTTTGGGGTTCATATATTTTCATTTTTTTGGACCTTTTCTTATTCTTTTGTCCTTTGATTTTTATTTTAGGACATACCCTCTTTACATTATTAAAATTCTTAATATGGAATAAATTTGCAGAAAGAAAAGGTATGTACAATATTACAAGGCTTAACATTAGTCATTCAAAATTATAACTCCTACTGGTATAGGAACCTAATAGTGGCTCCACTTGGGGATGGCATTTTCTAGTGAAATGTCAAGAACTTTCTAGATTAGTAGCCCCTGAATTGTTGTTGATGTTACCTTGCAAAATGTTCCTCTATCCCTTTGCATTATTGATACTTATGATAGTGAATTTTTCAAAGCTTAGGGCCTTCCCTTCAGGTTTCAACTTCAAAAATCACCATCCAATCCAAACTAGAATTTTGAAAGTAAATGTGAGATGAAAATTAGTAACTAGGTTCAAAATAGTGTTTTAGCATTCGACCATTCATTGGCTCTCCTTCTTCTTCTGTACAATCCATTTCTCTTAGGAAGAAAGAATTATTACCTCTCAAAGCATAAATGACATATGGGCCTTTCCATAGGAAATAAAATTTCCCATGTTTACCTTTGTCTTCCCTTCTTGAATCCCACGTGAGTACTTTGTCACCAAGGTAAAAATCTTCAGCCTTGGTTCTCTTATCTAAAATCTTTTTACTCCTTTCCTGCACAACTTGAGACTTGATATAGACCTATTCCCTGGTTTGTTGAAGATGAATTGTTTGGTTGATTCTTATTTAGATACTAGTTGGTTCAACCTGCAATTCTTCAAGCAACTTCATCACTGGTGTTCCCAAGGAAGATGGAAAAACAACCTCCATCCCATAAACTAGTTGATAGGGAGAAGTACCAATTGATTTCTTAATGGTTAGCCTGTTTTCCCATAAGGCATTGACTAGCTTTTTATTCCATGTTTTCTTATTGTCCTCTAGTAACTTCTTGATGATGTTTACAAGGCTTTTGCTTGGGGATTCTTCCAGTCCATTTCCTTGAGGGTAATAGGCTGTGGAATGGCCCAGGGTAATATGATACTTCTTGCAAAAATATATTATTCTTTTGGATTTAAAGGCTATGGCATTATCAGTAATGAGCTTAGTTGGACATCCAAATCTTGATAGAATATTGGTTTCAAGGAAGGTTATGATAACAATGTTTGTGGCTTGCCTTGAAGGTATGGCCTCTATCCATTTTGTGAAGTAGTCTAGGGCTGTAAGGATCCATTTTTGTTGGGTAGAGGAGGGTTGGTGAATTTCACCAATGAATTCTAAACCCCATTGTTGAAAAGGTATTTTCAGCAGAGATTGGCTTGAGGGGTAAAGGTAAAAGCTTTTTTTTGCCCTCAAAAATTTGACATTTGTGATAGGGGGTCACATATTTCTTGAGATCATAAAACAAGGTAGGCCAATAGAAACCGGCTCTAAGAATTTCATCTGCAGTGGTCTTCCAGTAAAGGTGTCCTCCACAGTCACCTGCATGAAACTATTGTAACACTTTGTCAGATTCATCTTTTAATAAGAAATTGAGAAGAATACCTTCATGATATATCCAAAACAAAGCATTGTCTAAGACACAAAACTCTAAGGATTTCATCTTCAAAACTTGATTTTAGTCCTAGATAATTTAGGAGGAGCTTGTAAATTCAGTAAAATGTAAATAACATCAGCATACCAAGGTGATTAAAGAAAGGCCTAGCTGATTAGTAGAGTCACCATCTCCTTTTCATTATCTATTTGTGCAATAAAGTTTATATCCAAGGCTTGATAGTTCGATTTAGCCATGAGCTTGGCTAAACCTTGGCCCTTGATTAACTTAGTGGGTTTGATTTCTATGCCATACTCTAAAATAGTAGCAATCCACTTTCCCCTCTTTCCATCTAGACCTTCCTGAGTTAGGATGTCTTTAACTACTGACTTAGGAACGTAGGCCACTAATGAGAATATAAGATGTACACCCTAAAATTCTTGATGGCTTTGACCAAAGCAATGACTTGTCTTTCCATTATGTTATATTTCAAGGGGTAATGTCTCAGGGATTTGCTAAAGAAAGCAATAGGTTTTTCATAGCCCTTGTCATTTTTCTGCAGTAGAACTGCAGCAATTGTGTGCTCAGAAGCAAAGGAAAATAAGATGAAATCTTTGTCAAATTTAGGACTGATTAACATTGTTGTTTTAGTTAAGGCTAGTTTAATGTCTTAAAAGGATTTCTTAGCCTCAACAATCAATTTTATGGTCGAATCTTTTTTCAGCATATTGTTGAGTGATCTAATTAATTCTACTAGATTAGATTAAATCTTCTAGGAAAGTTATTTTTTTCTTAAAAAAGCTTGTAACTCTCTAATGTTGCTCAGGTGTTGTATTTGCAAGATGGATTCTATTCTCGCAAGGTATATTCTTATACCATCTTTTGAAATTGTATGACCTAACAACTTTCCTTCTTCTAACCCAAACAAGGACTTCTTGGGGTTCAAGGAGATTTCATATTTCATGCATTTAATAAAAACTTGCCTCAGATGATCCAAATGTTGATTGTCAGATTTTGAAAATACAGTAATGTCATCTAGGTACATCACCAGGAAATCACGAATTTATTTTGCAAAGGCTATATCCATAGCCCTCTGAAAAGTGGCTCCTGCATTCATTAGTCCAAAAGGCATTTTCACATACATAAATGTGCCCTAAGGAGTAGTAAAGGCAGTTTTGGCTTGGTCATCAGGATGAACTAAGAGCTGATTATAACCATAGAACCCATCCAACAATGAGATTCTGGTTGATCCAACTACTCTCTGTAAAATGTGGTCCATTTTGGGGAGAGGGTAATTGTCCTTTAGTTTCACTTTGTTGAGGTTCCTGAGATCCACACAAAGTCTAATCTCACCAGTTTTCTTTCTAGTTGGCACCAAGTTTGAGACCCAATCAAAAAATCTTTTTGGTGCAATTATTTTGGCATCATACATCCTCTGAATTTCTTTTTCAATTATAGGTAATAAGACATGATTAATCCTTCTAATTTTTTGTTTGAATTGCTTTTGATTTTCTTTTATAGGAATTATGTGTGGTATGATTTTGGTGTCATAGGATTTGAGGTCCTCATAACTCCAAGCGAAGACATCTTGAAACTCTTTCAATAACTCAATGTATTTCACTTTTTCAGTTGGAGGTAATGATTTCGAAAGTTTGATCAATTTTGGATTTTCATCAGTGACTATATTACACTCCTCTATATCAGATTTCAAAGGTTCCATTTTAGGTTTCCTAGGAACATCATTTGAATCAAACAAATCTTTCAAAGGGGTTAATCCCTTAGGTAAGAAATTATCCTTGAGATTAATTACTTCAGTGTCTTCACTGATTATTTCATCAATCTCAACTTGCTCTAGGTTCTTTACATCTAACTTAGTAAATTTAGTAGGATGAAATCTATCTATTTCATCACCTTCTATCTCATTTATTTCTATCTCATTTTTAGTGTTAAGACCTGTTGATGTATCAGTATCTATATTATTATTTACAAATTCTTATTCTGAGATTAAAATTTTTTTTATCTGTTTGTCATTAGAAAATATTTGCCAGTTCTTCAAATTATTTGGAATTGCGGGTCTGTGCCTAACTTCGACATTGTACTAATGGTTATGTTGGAAGGGTAACTTACAGGTTCTAGCAAACATCGCTAAACTATGAGCCTGTAAGGTGTCTTTAAAAACTCCTAATTGCCTCACATTAATCTTCAAATTGGGTACGTATTTATGTCCCAAGAGTGTACACAATATGTGCAAATGCTATTTCTATGGAGAGTAATGATTTGAGATAACTTATTAAATTCAATACAAGAGTAAATGGATTAAATCATAAATCTCAAGCTTCTAACTTTGGGGAAAATAATCTATCTAAAAATCAAAACTCAACCTTAATCGGAAACAAGACTCAATCTTAATCAAGATATTATAATTGCAATCACATCAACTAAGTGCCTGTAGTAATAATAGAGCTCTTCTAGCTGATTCTAAACTACTGCGGAAGAATAAAGGATTCAATTCAATCAATAACACTTCTGTCTTTTAATGAAGTAAAAATAACTCTCTCCTACTAATTAATTCAATCCACAACATAAGTAAATGAAATTGATTGGAAGAATTAAGAAGCAATGAAACACATACATGAATTCCACACCAATGAAAGTAAATCATCTGTAAAACTGTAAAGCAAAGTAATTAAACTTGCGATAAAGGAAAAGTAAAAACATAAGGAATAGCAGTGGAATCCACCGATACTGGGCTAAAGCCGCTAGCGAATACTGCTTAACTACTTCAGAAAATCACGAGGGAACATCAACTCAATTCATATATTAATCATCGAATTCAAATGTCATTATAACATGTTGTCTTCTTCAAAATTACACTTTGTATATTTGAAATTACTCCCCCTCAAAAGGGTAAGAAGTTCCATTTTTATAATCAAGAAGTAAAAGAGATAAATGTGATCCCTCAGGATCAGGAGATCCTGAGGGATGCACAACTATATGATATTATCAGAGAACATTTCAACTTGCACTAATCCACTTGATCTATTCCTTGATTCGTCCACATAAGATGCGCTCCTTTTCCTCTGTTTAGTATTTGTTGTTCAATATTTTGAACAACAACTGTTCCCTTTGCCGATTTCGGCATAAAAGCAATGAAAGTTATCTTTGCTTATTTGAACCGCATCAAAAGAAATTTTATTCATTTCTCATCGAACTTTTATCGACATCTTACTATATCAGGGCACAAATGCATAAAGAAAGAAGGAAAAGGACAGTGCAATCAAGAGTAAACTTATACCATTGTACGACCCAACATACTCCCCTGCTTACCTTGTTTCATGTCCTCATGAAAAACAAGTAGTTCCTATGTAGTGCAATTAGAGAGTAAGCTAGAAAACCTGTTTCTTTATCAAACCTAAAACCATGTTGTTGTATCAAACTGGAAAAGGTTGTTTCTTCCTATCCTTCAGGCAACTCATAGTTGGAATGATATCCTTCAAGAGGGTACCAAATAATAGGGCTCTTGTATCGACATCCCAACCAATATGGTCCTTCTCTTAGGATAATATTGTTGTATGTGACCAAATGGCCTACAACAACTTTGAAGTTCGTGTAGCTAAATGGTTCTCTTTTCTTGACGCTATTAGTTGAGATTGTCCAACTCAGCTTGGATGCAATCAAGGATCTTTCCTGAATGGAGAGGAAATATGCCCTTCCTGTTTGCATGATTTCCTTAAGTATAGGGCCCAAAATCTTAATTACACCCTCCTGTGTCATAAGCCTTTTGTGCTTAATAAACAGTTGCAAAGGGTGAGTAGACTTGCTTCTTACCAATAAATCCATTTCATGTTCTTTTCTCTGGAAAACGTTATAGGCCTTAAACCACTTAAGTTGATTAACTGTGAAGGAAATAAAATCTTCAAATTCAACATCCCCAACGAAAGGGCTAGGATTCTTATCTACCTCTTCTTCTAATACAAAATTATGTGAATAAATTCACAAAGAAGTTGTTGAACTTTTACCCCATGTTCTTTATAGCAACTTATAAATTCTTCAATTGTTTTTAATTCTATTGGTTTTCCAGCCTTTATGGCTTTAATCTTCAATAATAAGTATCTTTCCAATAGAAATAGGGCGTAGTTCGTAGCAGGAGACCTGCAAGATAAGACATCCGAATATAGTGAGCAAATGGTGTCAATCTGATCTATGACCTTGTCCAGCTTAATCTTTACCTTCTTCAGCCTTTCTTCCACCTGTCTAAACCTAGCAAAAGTTTCATCTTCTATGATAGTCAACTGTCTGAATTTATTTTGCAACTCCTGATAATTTTGCAGATGAACTGTCTCGTTCCTATATTGCTTTAAATCAAGGTGGGTTTGTGCCAATTCTTGCTGTAAGCTCCAAAGAGTAGGATCATTGCTTGAAGTGGTGTCCTTAAATTTTTCTTCAGTTTGGGTGCTTGTGCTATGAGAGGGTATGCTCTCGGTCTGAATTCTCTTATTATGGGAGGACCAACCCTCCGTTTGAGTTCTTTTATTGTTGGAGGACCAACCCTCTGTATGAACAGATGTATACATTAAGTCTGCATGCAAATTTGTTTGAGTGGCTACCATTTGAGTAAAAATAGGCATGGCCTGGGTTTCAGTTGCCCTGCCCTCACATATTTCTATTTGTGTGGCCACTATGACTACCTCAGGAGTATTGCGCTAGGCTTCTCTATTTGCAGTTTTTTATAATTTCTGACGTAGCCTTCTAACTGTCTTCTGGAGCTTCTGGTATTTCTTCCTCAACTTCTTTAGTTTTGTTTTAGCTACCCACTTTTTCTGAGGTGCCTTCTTCATAAGAATTTGTTTGTCAATACCCTTTGTATCTAAGGGTTCTTGGTGCTCGTCATGGTTGTGCTCTAATATAGTAGTGTCACTAGACTAGCTATTGGATTCGTGAATAATTTATGTGCTCACTCCCTCTTCCTAGTCTGTAGCTTCTAGAGAAGGAAAAATTTCTATATGACCAAAATCTCCTAAGGATTGAGCTCCCATAAGGTTAGGATCAAGTGATCCTCTAGGTTTCATGTATGCATTCAAATTTTCCAGGACCTGAGCCATTCCTTCCTCAAAATCCTACAAAATATCATCTTGGGGGTTCATAGGTGGTGTCTGAGGAGGTCCTACTTCATTACCTGATTCATCATCAAAATTTTGTACTCCCTCTTGTTCTGAGTCCGACTTATGTTCTTCCTCAGCTTCTAGTTCTAAATTGGCTTCTGCTTGAGGTTCTGATTCAGAATGACATTCAATCCCCTGTTCAGGTTCAGAATTGTACTCTTCCTTAGGCTTGAGCTATGAATTATCCTTTTCTTCTGGCTCTAGCTCAGAATTGCATTGTTCCTCTAGTTCTAACTTAGAGTCCTATACACTAATTGGTTTGGATGGCTCTGCAAGTTGTTTGGTGCTACCTTGAGGATTTACAAACATCCTCTGGGCTAGTTTTAACCTTACATATTGCCTGTGCTTATGGGGTTCAATTTTTCAGTGAGCAGTCCTTTTCCTCTTCATAATAGGGCTCTACTAGCTTATCTCCAAGATTGTAGAATTTTGGATTACAAGGTCTTGGATAATCTCTAGGGGCACTGTGAGACCATCCCAAGTTAAGTTTTGTTGAACAAGATTATGGCTAACAGCTAATCTAATCAAACCATGGTGGCTAACTACAGTTTTAGGGTGCCTAGCTCGTCTTATTCTATCAGCAGTATCATACATAAATGAATTCAAGAAAGATGTAAGATTAAGAGTGAGCTTTTGTTTTAAAACAACTAATATTTTGAGTTGTCATGGTCTTACCACATCTCTTCATCCATCACATGTAATGTACCTCTCGAAAACACTTGCCAACTCATGCCATGGTTCTCCTAGAGAAGACGGTTGGATGCCCTCGCCTTTTCTAGTAATTACTCACCTGCATCTCTGAAAATATCCACTGCATATTGCAACATTAAGTGTTTTTTAGGCCATACAATTCCCTGCACCGGTAGCCTAGATACTTCATATATCACAACTTCTGATACTATGATTCTTCTTCCTTTCACCATGGACTGCCCATTCCATAAATGTTGTAAGAATCCGATAGCAACTTCACTGTTAGGGGCCTAAAGCCTAGTGAAGTATGACATCCATATTGTGCGTACCATAATCTGCCTGGCTCTATCCAAAATTTCCAATATTAAAGGTTCTTGGCGCACTAATTTTCCACCCATAATGCTTGAATTCTTCCTATAATTTCAAAAAGATTAATAGGCAAGAAAAATGCAAAAGAGAACAACAATAGCAAGAAACATTAAGCAGAGAACAGTAATGGTGAGATAGAACAACAAACAGATGTAATGGCTAAGTTTCATTAAGAAGCATTTCCATGAGAATTAATATTATTAATTCGAGGACTATCATATTGCCACATGTCATGTAATCATAGGATGCCATAGCAACATATGAAATCCAATAAAATAAATATATTGCATGCAAAGGGTGTAATGGGAGTCCTCCCCCTCCTTCAAATGAGAGGTCGCCTACAACCGAATAGACAGGGATTTGTTGTTCTCACGGCAAGGCAAGAAGGTGAAGGGTACACCAGTAAATGAGATAGAGTATGCATATCAATGACGGGATGGTAAGAAGTATGGTTATAATGAGAGTGGAGTGAAAAAAAGTAGTTATGAAATAGAAGATAAGATGCTTTGGGTTGATGATAGGTTATGCGAAAAAGGACAACAATATGGAAAAAAGATGCTTTGTTGACGGTATCTTAGCTGGGAATGATACGATTAATTAAAAAAAACATTATCTCATGCATAAAGGTTCTAAAAGAAATAAAGGAATAATTTCTCTAAAAAATAAAGAATAGGAAGAGGGTATTAAAATGATTATTGACGTTAAAATATCATTTTAATACAATAAGCAGAGCCTCTGCTTCTAGTAGGCATCCATAGCCTTAGTAGGGTTGCTCTTTAACCCTTATGAGCCAGGATCCTCAATTTATAAGTGGAAAATTCGATTGTTGTTCTACAGAAGAGATCAATGTGTTAGCATGGTAATCAGATGACCACACTGCCATTCACTGGGATGTAGCAAAAGTGATCGGGCTAGCTCGTGATGAGACCTCCTATTCCAAGGATATTCTAGTTGTCCAATGGATCATAACCCTGGTGTGGTGGCCATAGTGGGAATGCCACTTTGCTACAACCTTATGAACATGGTAGGTTGGCTCTTAATAAGACACCCTATCCTCTATCTGCAAACAAAATTTTTCTATTGTTACATATTTTTATGATAAATAGAGGGAGGCTCAATACCCTTGAAGAGTAGGGATGGTGGAAAAAGTTGAATATGTCAATAGAAAGATATGCCCATAATCTTATTTATTATAGACAGAGAAATTTATAACCAGGATAAGTAGAACCAACATGGTATTCAAGATGATCCATCAATATTAGGTACAGTAGAAGACAATTCATTAGAGTAGTATATAAATAATTGTGTCCCTTTTCTTGAAAAGAATGTATCATCAAGATGGCATCCTGTTAACGATCATAATGTTAATAGTATTAACTTCCTTCAATATGATCCATACTTCTTGCCCTCATGAAAGTAGTGTACTTCCTGCTATGAAAAGAAAACAAAATGGGGCTGAGGTAAGCTAAGAGCAATCACACAAAAGGAAAGGAGTGTTGTTCAATAGATTGAACATCAACATAATCACAAGAAAAAGTGTTTTTCAAAATTTTGAACAACAACGCCAAATACACAAAAAGTGTTGTTGAACAACAAAAATAAAAAGGTGTAGTTCAAAAGTTTGAACAACAACAGACGGAAGAAAGTGTTGTTCAAAAGCTTGAACAACAAAAATACGCAAAAAAGAAGGTGTTGTTTGAAAGTTTAAACAGCAATTGTTCAAAAGTTTGAACAACAAAAAAGTGATGCTCAAAAGTTTGAACAACAGCTAAACATGCAAAAAAGTGATGTTGAAAGGTTTGAACAACAACTGTTCAAAATTTTGAACAGCAAAGACATGTAAAAAAAGTGTTGTTCAAAAGTTTGAATAACAAAGACATGGAGAAAAGTGTTGTTCAAAAGTTTGAACAACAAAAAATGCACGAAAAAGTGTTGTTCAAAAGTTTGAACAACAAAAAAATGTGCAAAAAAGTGTTGTTCATTAGTTTGAATAGCAGTTCTTCAAAAGTTTGAACAGTAGTTGTTCAAAAGTTTGAACAGCAAAAACTCGAAGAAATGTGTTGTTCAGAAGTTTGAACAACAAAAATGCGGAAAATATGTTGTTCAAAAGTTTGAATAGCAAAAATGCAGAAAAAAGTGTTGTTCAAAAGTTTGAACAACAATTGTTCAAAAGTTTGAATAACAATTGTTCAAAAGTTTGAACAACAAAAACATGAAGAAAAGTGTTATTCAAAAGTTTGAACAGCAAAAAAATGCACGAAAAAGTGTTGTTCAAAAGTTTGAATAGCAACTATTCAAAAGTTTGAACAACAACTGTTCAAAAGTTTGAATAGAAGTTGTTCAAAAGTTTGAACAATAGTTGTTCTAAAGTTTGAACAACAAAAAAAGGAAGAAAAGTGTTGTTCAAAAGTTTGAACAGCTAAAATGCACAAAAGGTGTTGGTCAAAAGTTTGAACAATAGAAAAAGAAAAAAGGAAAAAGAAAAGGAAAGAAAAGAAAATCAAATCAGCAATCATATTTACATATTTTACAATGAAGAAATATCATGAAGCTACCAAGGGATTGCCCTCTTCAGCTAAAACTTGCATAGTGGGGTCCTCATGTATCTACTGGTAGAAAGATTCTTTGGTAAGTGGTTTTTAGTATAGGCGTACCCGATGCCTATTTGCTTTAAAAAAATAACTAGAGCCATCAATGGTGGCCAACGTAAGGGTGCCATTGTCATGTACTTTCTTTATTTTGTAAGGGCCTAGCCATCTAGTCTGCAGCTTGCCTAGAAAGTCTTGGAACCTAGAATCATATAGAAGTGTCCAATCACCCTTATGAAATGTCTTTTTCTCAATAAGGGCATTGTGCCATTTGGCTCTTTGCTGTTGAATAAGTGCAGTATGTTGTAGAGCTAATAATTAAATTTCATCTAATTTGTTCATTTGTTGTAACCTGTTAACCCGAGCTTTAGTTAAGTATAGTCCTACCTCTTGGGCTGTCCTTAGTGTTTTTATTTCAAATTCTATGGGGAAAATGGGTTCCTTGCCAAATACCAACTAATATGGAGAGTATCTAGTAGTGTTTCTCCAAGTTGTCCAATATTCCCACAAGGCCTCTGGTAGTTGAGCAGTCCAGCCTTGTTTATGCGATGACACTATCTTCGTCAAAATAGCTTCGATAACTTTGTTGGTGCTCTCTACCTGCCTGTTCGCCTGCGAGTGATACGGAGAGGTAATTCTGTGTGTAATTTGATGATTTTTCAATGTAGCAGCAATCTTGTGACCCACAAATTGTGGCTCCCCATCAGTAATCACTTCTCTACATAAACCATAGCACACAAAAATTTCAAAAAGAAATCTAATAATAGTTTCCTTTGTTTCTCTTGGTAATGCTACCACTTCCACCCACTTAGTTACATATTTTGTTGCAACCAATATACACGATTTCTGGTTGGATGATGGTCTGCTCAGCCAATGAAATCTAATACACAATGCTCAAAAGGTTCTATCACTAGTTGTGGATGCAAGGGCATTTCATGAGATTGCCCTGGGCGGCCCATCTTTTTACAACTATCGCATGCTTGAACAAATTTCTTAGCATCCTTAAAAATAGTGGGCCAGTAGTAGCCCATTTGTAGAATTCTATGTCTAGTTCTACACTCTACAAAGTGTCGACCAAAAGGTCCTTCATGGAAAGATTTTAAGATATCATAGATTTCATCCTCCCTGATGCACTTGCGAATGTTCATGTCAACTCTTGTGTGGAAAAGATATCCTCCAATCCAGGAGAAACTAGTGTTGCGCTACACAACCAATTTCCTTTCTTTGGATGTCAGATGTTTGGGCAATTTTCCCCTTCTAAGTAACTTTCCACATCTGCATACCATGGTGTTTTTACGACCACAGTGAATAAATGTTCATCCGATAACTAATCCTCCACAGCCACCATATCGTCTGTTCTTGGTACCCGGGAGAGGAAGTCTGCCACAAGGTTCTCCTTCCCTGGTTGATCCCTTATAGTTATGTCAAATTCTTGCAAAAGTAGTAACCGAAGTGTCAGTCTTCCATTTGTGACAATTTTGTTGGCTAAATATTTAATAGCAAAGTGATAAGTATACATAAAGATAGGATATCCAGTTATGTAGTGTCTAAATTTTTTTTATAGCATAAATAACAGCTAGAAACTCTTTTTCTGTGACTATATAGTTCAAATCAGCATGAGTTAGGTTTTTGCTGATGTAATATATAGCATAAGATTTCTTGTCTTCTTCTTCACCAAGAACAACTCCAATAGTTGTATCTGATGTGTTTGATGAAATCTGGAAAGGTATATCCTTGTTCGGCCCTCGTAATACTAGTGCTATCGATACTAACCATTTAAGATCTGTGAAGGCAGTGTCACATTTATCAGTCCATATAAAATCAACATTCCCTATCATGACATATAAAGGTGCAGCAATCTACGAAAAATTCTTTATAAATCTACGACAATATCCAACAAATCCCAAAAAACTATTTATCTCTATTTGAGCGTAGGGAGTAGCTAATAAAAGGATTACCTATATCTTTGTTGGATCTACCTGAATTCCAGCTGCTGAAATGTAATGACCCAGAATTAGGCCCTCTGTTATCATCATATGACATTTCTAATGACTCAAGCATAGCCTAGTAGCAATACACCATTCTAGGACTTTCTCCAATGTCTATAATGCTTGATCAAAGTCATCCCTATAGGGTGTAAAATCGTCCATGTACACCTCCAATCCTTCATTTATCAAGTCTGTGAAAATACTGAGCATGGCTCTTTGGAATGTAGCAAGTGCATTGCACAATCCAAAAAGGCAATACTCTGTAAGAAAATGTTCCCCACGGACAGGTAAAAGCAGTTTTATCTTGGCCTTCAGGGGCAATCTGATTTTGGTTGTAGCCACTGAAGCCATCCAAAAAAGAGAAGAATTTCTTCCCTACCAATGTATCTAGGACCTAATCGATCAATGGAAGGGTAGAATGGTCTTTTTTTGTTTCTTTGTTCAGTTCTCTGTAGTCAATGCATATCCTCCATTTTCCATTCCTTTTGGGGACAATGACTAATGGGGAGATCCATTTACTGTCAGATATAGGATAAATAAAATTCACATCTAATAATTTTTTAACTTCTTCCTTCACAATATCCTTCAGATGAGGATTTAAACTACTCTACAGTGATCGAATGGGTCTTGCATATTTTTTAGTGTAAATGTGGTTCATGCATAACTGAGGGTCAATCCCTTTCATGTTCGGATAGTCCCATGCAAAATCCCCTTTTGTATTTCTTAAGGACTTGGATAACTTTTCGTTGCTGGTTGCTACTCAGATTACTGTTGATGTTCAGGATCTTCATTGGCTTGATTTTGATAGGTTTTCTATTATAGACAGTGGTTGTTGGTATTGGTTGGTAATTGACATCTCTCAGGGAATCTTCTTCAATTTCATTGTCAAGGACTGTTTTAATCATGTGACATCTAAAATTAGACATAGTAGCAGGGTGATTGATAAAAGTATTAATGACATCGTCCTCTGTTTGGTTTTTGAATTCAAGGGCATCTGCCATAGTCAATGGTGAATGAATATTTTTAGTTAAATATGTTACTGGTTGTTTCCAAGTTTTTGCATTGGTTAGGCTTGGTTGAGCGGGAGGGTATAAGACTAGATTCTTTACATCATTTCCTCAAGTTGTGGTCATACTGCCTATCTGGCAGCTGATCTAAGCATCAACAGTTGCTATCTAGGGCCTTCCTAATATTAAGGGATGTCCATATAACCAATTCCTATGGTTAATATTCAAAAAATCTGTCAAATATTCCCAAGTGCCTACAGAAATCATCACATCCGGCAATGTTCCTTCTGGCTTAATGACTGAGCAGTTAGCAAGTTCCATCAAGGTAGTTGTTGGTTACAAGGTTGTGATGCCAAGCATTTCACAAGTTGTTGTTGTGAGAATTTTAATGGCTGCCCCTAAATTGACTAAAGCATTGGGAAAAGAGTGACCATTTATTCAGACTGTGACAATGGGGCTTCCTAGGTCTTCATATTTTACAGGTGCCTATTTGCCTAGTAATAAATTAGACAAAGTCCCAACAGCATGGACAGTTGGGGTTATTTTTGTTTTCCTCACAAACTTCTTTATAAACAATTCTTTAATAGTTTTAGCATATATAGGAATGTCTTGAATAGCCTGGAGAACGGGTATTTTTATACAGATATTCTTGAGTTCACCCAAGAGATCAAAATCAAGATATTCAATTGGCCGTGGTATTATCAATCTTTCTAGCAATGGGGGAGAAGAAGTTATGATTTGCTTGGTATCCTTCTGCCTGACTTTATCTTCTCCCTGCATTGTTTTCTGACTATCTACAGTCGAAGGCTTATCCAAATATGTCTCTTTAGTTTCAGGTTGCAGATTTTTTTCCTCATCATATGTAATTATGCGTCTAGATCTTAACTTAAGTTCATTACATTCTCTTGACTCAACTTCAAGGTCCAGAATCTCAATAATTTGTACTGACTAGATAGGTCTATTGTTAGGATTTGGATTTTGTTGGGCTAGGAGTTGTGGCCGTATATTAGATTGACGATTTTCCTGCAATGTGTAAGGTGCTGGTAAGGTTGGTTGAGATGGAGGAACTATTCCAATAGGTTGGTTTGTGGATCATTTCCAATTCAGTTTCCAGTTCTGATTTTGTGAGGCAGAAGGGGACCATTACGAGCGATACGGGTTACTCTACCATAATGGTGGAGGATAAGAGGAATTCGACCAATTTGATTGATTGGGCCATGATGGCATAGAAAACGCTTGAGGTGGCCAATTAGAGAAGGATGGTTGGTTCTGCCATGTTGTCCCTGGATACTGCTGAGAATTATATTGTGAGGAAGGAAAGAACAAAGAAGGGTCTGTAGGCATACTTGTCAGTTATGCTTGCCATTGACAATGCTGGTTCATCAGATATACTGGTTCCACTTCCTCCTCAGCTTCCTTGAACACCGCTTTTAACCCAGGAAGTGATGGACAACTTTCTGTAGTATGAACCTTAGTGAAAATGGCACATTTCTATATCATATATAGCAGACATTCTCTATGATGGTGTTTCTTCCTACATCGTGGACAGAAAATAGCCAGGTTCTGTTTTGCTTCGGCCTGTTTCTGTTTGGCTTGCATGATATCCAATTGTGTTGTTAGGGTCCCCAAGATATCAGTCTTGAAATCTTTGAGCAAATTACCAATTTAAACTCGTGTAATGCTTCCTTCTGAGGTTTTATTATCTCTAGTGATCACATCACACCAAGTTGGTTTTAGCCTTGTACTACCTTTGGAACAGTTGATACACAATTGTACAATATTGTCAAAATACTCTTGATAAATATCCCCTTTCCCCATTAAGTTTAATGTTTCTACCCATTGGTCTTTCATACCTCTAATCATTGTGGTTTTAATAACTTCAGGGAGTAGATTTGCATAAGGAGATCTTTGCAGATTATATTGAAAATGTTCTACATATTCTTCAAGAGTCTTGTTAGTCTTAGCTACCATTTGAAATATTTCATCCTTCAGTTCTCTACTCTAGCAAAAATCTTGGTTTTTTTCAGAAAGGTTGTTTTCATTTATTCCTAGTCATTAATGGTACCTCCACCAAGCCCCATAAACCAACACAGAGCTACTCCCTTCAGAGTAGAAGGAAACAACTTCAGTTTCTGGGCGTCAGTAATGTAATCATAACCCCTACATAAAACATAAAATTCAAAAAGGAATGCATCGGGATCCTCTGAAGTTAGCCCATGAAAGGTAGGAATATTTTGTAATGGGATTGATTTCATGGGAGAATTGATAGTTGTCTCAACAATAGGATATTGTAATGTAGACGTTTGGGGTTGTTGCTGATTATTGGCCATTTTGGTAGAAAATATGCCAATACACTTCAAGGATTTCCGAAGCTAGAGATTTGTTCCTTGGGGGGGCTAGAAGAGACTTGTAAAATGATTTTAACAGCACTTCCTTGGTTCGGAATACTAGGGGTCCTTTGTTCAATCATTGTTTGAGGATATTTTGGTTTTAATCATTTAGTACTACCTATTTCTCCTCCTCCTTCATGGAGGTTGCAAGAATTCCCTTCTTGTAAAGGGCTTAACTCCAAATTGTCAGTATTCTGAAATATCTGTTTAGACCCTTTAGTTTTGATGTGAATCTTAGCGTTAGCTACAGACGGTGATCCTATAGCCTGAAGGGTTATGGGATGATTTCTAGTGGAAACAATTCGGGGTCCTACTGATGACTGAGACTCAGCTTTTCTTATGATTTCGTCAATGAAGGATGGTCATCCAAGGATCACCGATCCCTTGGATTTTTCATATTTGGATGGAGGAATTATATCTTTTTATGCTATTTTGTTCTTAGTCATTCATACAAAAATAAAAACATTCATTTCTACTTGAACTCCTAAGCAATTTTTACTAAAAAGAGGGCAAGGGAGCAAGCACTTTACTTACTCATACGCGGGTTCTTACCTTCCATTTTTAATACCAAATTCTTTCACAGCAAATAAACATCAAATTTCTATTTCTACTTTCAATTCCTACCTAATTGTGTTGAAAAGCGGGCAAGGGAGCAAGCACTTTAATTACTCGTATGTAGGTTCTTACCTTCCTTTTTTAATACCCAATTCTTTCCCAACAGCAACTATCGAGCATACATCACTCTTCTGTGAAATGGCAACACTCTCCTTGGCAATGACGTCAAAATGTTGGGTGCTATAAGGTGCCTTTAAAAACTTCTAATTGCCTCACATTAATCATCAACCTAGGAAAGTATTTTTGTACCAAGGGTGTACATAATATGTGCAAATGCTATATCTATGGAGAGTAATGAATTGAGATAACTTATTAAATTCAATACAAGAGTAAACAGATTAAATCATAAATCTCAAGCTTCTAACTTTGAGTAAAATATTCTATCTAAGCATCAAAACTCAATCTTAATAAAGAGATTCTAATTGCAATCGCATAAACTAAGTGCCTATAGTAATAACATAGCTCTTCTAGTTGATTCTAAAATATTGTGGAAGAATAAAGCATTCAAATCAATCAATAATGCTTCTATCTTTTAATGAACTAGGAATAACTCTCTCCTAATGATTAATTCAATCCGCAACATAAGTAAATGAAATCGATTGGCATAATTAAGAAGCAATGAAACACATGCACGAATTCCACACCAATGAAAGTAAATCGTCTATAAAACTGTAAAGCAAAGTAATTAAACTTGCGGTAAAGGAAAAGTAAAAACACAAGGAATAGCAGTGGAATCCACCAATGATTGGGCCCAAGCCAATAGCAAATATTGCTTAAACTACTTCAAAATATCATGAGGGAATAACAACTCAATTCATGTATTAATCATCGAATTCAAATGTCATTACAATGCGTTGTCTTCTTCAAAATTACACTCTGTATGTATGAAATTACTCCCCCTCAAAAGGGAGAGAAGTTCCCTTTTTATAATCAAGAAGTAAAACAGATAAATGTGATCCCTCACGATCAAGAGACCTTGAGGGATTCACAACTAAATGCTATTATCAGACAACCTTTCAACTTGTGATGATCCTCTTGAGCTATTCCTTGATTCGTCCTCATAAGATAGGGTCTTTTTCCTCTATTTAGCATTTGTTGTTCAATCGTCTGAACATCAGTTGTTTCCTTTGCAAATTTCTGCATAAAAACAATGAAAGTTAGCTTTTCTTAGTCGAACCATATCAAAATCAATTTTATTCATTTCTCATCAAAGTTTTATCGACATCTTACTATATGAGGGAACAAATGCATAAATAAAGAAGGAAAAAGGAAGTGTAATCAACAGTAAACTTATACCCATTATACGGCCCAACACATATTATGTTTTCTAAGAATTACTGCAAGCTTGGTTTCTAAGAAAGTGTTAAGTATTTCTACAATAGTTCCTCTATAACAACTTAATCTAGGGTCCTTTGTCACATATACAATATCAATCTGTTTGATAACTAGCTCAGAGTCTCCCATGATAGAAACTCTTTTAGCTCCTAGATTCCTAACTAACTTAAGACCTAAAATTAATGCTTCATACTTGGCCATATTGTTAGTACATTTAAAATACAGTCTGTATGGATGCCCTTATGAGTTATTATTCTCCAGATTATATATGCACACTCCTGCTCCTACTTCAAACTTATTGACTGACCCATCAAATTCAACATGCAATAATATCTCATGCTCATAATTTTCACTATCTGGTGCAACAAAGTTTTCCTCATTTATAGCAATTTGGCCACCTTGTTTATTGGAAAGTTCTAAAGTTTGGTTAGTTTCATTTTGTATAGAAACTGCAATTTCTTTTGGTTCTATATTAATACTACCTAAAATAGCTTCTTGTGTTTGGTCAGCATTATAAAGAATAAAAGAATCGATGTCTAAATGTATGGAGTAGATGGGAAAGTTTTGAGGTTGATCTTGGCTACTTACCATATATTTCATTAAGGTTTCTTGGTATAGTTTCTTAGGTTGTTCAAAAACAAAGATTGTTTCATATGACATATCTAGTTGTAAAGGTCCCTGAAGTTTGGCTCCCCATGATCTGGATAACAGCATGCCATACTTTGGTGGGATGTCAATAACCACAATATCCATAAGGATGCTTTTGGCAGGATATTGAACTAAAATAATACACAAGTATTTAATCAATCCTAGACACTTTACTTGACTTGAATCAAATGAGAATAAGTCCTTGTAAGGCCTTGTAATGTCTAGGTTTAATTTCTCCATTACTTGTTTGGGAATTAAGTTGTGGGAGGCCCCAGAATCCAACATTGCATTCTGTAGAATTTTGTCATGGATACTAAGGCTAATGTAGAAAGGTGGTACTCCTCCTTCTAGTGATTTTCCATTAACATCTAGACCAAATATAAGTTCTGGTTGGTCATCAAATAGATTGACCAAATCCTCATTTTCAACAATGTTTAAAGCCTAGTTTATCTGTGACTTGTAGGTTTCATTCCTGATTAGTTCTATTAAAGGAATTGAAATCTTTAGCTTTGCTACCTCTACTCCTAGATTGAATGGCAAAGAGGCTTTTTCTGTTTGAAGGTTTTGAATTTTCGCAGTAGGGATTTGAGCAGGGTGGTCTTCTTTTCCTTTATTGGGAACCTCCTTATGTGGATTTTCAAATTTGGTGTTTTGAACTTTGTCCACTATTTCTTAGGGGGGGTTGAAGTTGATGGTTGATCATCAGAAGCTTGATTAGAGGTTATATCCACAATGGTGGGGCCAGAAGTATTTTGGTTCTATCTAGGGAGAATTTGGAGGATTTTTGAAACAGAGGCTTCTTTGATTTTATTGGGTTGGTTTTGCACTGTTTTCTTGGTTTGGTCAAGGGAATCAGTGTTCTTTTTACTCCTTAGGTTATATTGCTTATGCACTTCAAAGATGGCAGAATCATATCCTTGTTTATAATCAAATGACTCTCTAGACTGAATTTGCAATTGTTGTAGCATATGCAGTTCATGCTCATCTTGGGTTAGAAAAACAGTATCCTCATCATCTAATCCCATCAGGTTAATTTGTGTATCTTGTTCTGGATCTTCTGGCTAGGATGTTTCTACATAATTTTCTTGAAAAGGAGGCCTAATGTTTTGATTAGGTCCATTTTTTCCAATGTTTTGGTTTTTCTAAAATTTGGGTTTCTAACTGGAGGTGCTTGTTGGTTATCCCATAAAGGTTTCCTCTCCATATTTTCTATCCTATCCATTATTTTTTTCGTACTTTTGGCTAAACCATCTGTTTTGAGGTCAGATGGTGAAGTTTCATCTTTTGCAATTCCTCTCCTTTCATTCCTAACTCTAGCGCTTTTAGCTAAGAAATTGACTTCTACTCTAATTGCTTGCATTTCCTCTAAGGTTGGGGGGTTTCTTTCCCTAAGTTGGTATGCCATGTCTATGTCAAAACCATCGGGAACATTATTAACGTTAAATCAAGTGGGGGTCTAAGGTTAGCTAGGATTGCATTATATATATTATTGAAACTAGTGCAGTAATCTTGTACAGTTTCATTAGGTCCCCTTCTAATATTCTCATATTCTGAAAGGATCTGTAAGGGGTTCCTTTTATTTTCCCATCTATTCAAAAATTGTTGGTAAAATATATCTAAGCTATCAATACTATTAGTAGGTAATGATCTAAACCATTTCCTAACATCACCAGCTAAAGTCTGATCAAATAATCTCATTTGAAAATCACCAATACCAATTTCATGTAGCTCAAAATAATATGTCATCTTGTTGACATGGTGTTGTGCAATGTAGTGTCCTATTCCATTAAATTGAACAATTTTACTTTGGTAGTCTACTAGCATAAAACCAAGTGGGGTGGGTAAAACAAGAGGAGAATTTCTATTTTCCATGGCTATAAGTTGGGAGAGGATGAGATGTGGGGTTGAGGTACCTAGAGATGATGCAGTAGTGGATGACGAGCTAGGACTGGTAGGTGGTAAATGAGCAATGCTAGGTTGGTGAGGGAGTGAAGGTATAAATGGTGGTGAAGAATGGCAATGATGAACTAAGAGTAGTGGAGAATTGTCTAGAAAGCTCAAGGGTCTTGGCAATATTAAGGGATGATTGTGGAGAGTTCAAAATATATTCATCAATTGACTTGTTGGCCTTTTGGACTTCAAGGTCTATAATAAACTCATCGTCTAGAACAATTTCATCAAGGGCACTTTCAAATTTTGTTCTCAGTAATGATAAATCAAATGGCACATCAAAGGGAGGTTCTTCTAAAAATAACCACTCATCAGGACATGAATCTTCTTTAAATAATGGTGCTTGGCTAACTAAACCTCTTCTTTTTTAGATTTTCTTGAAATCAGGTTTGGATTATCAACTACCGGAGCAGGTTTGGGTCTAGATTAGCCCTAGTAAAATGATTTCACCTTGAAGCGAGAATTTTAAAATTTTTTAATTGTTTTTTGTGAGATTTTAAAAAATAACTTCTAATAAATTATTTTAAGAGGCTCAAAATATAGATTTAAAAATTTCTTAAAGCTTTAATAGGGCTGAGGGTTTGAGTCCCCAGTATGGTTGCCACTATGTTATCACTCAAAAATTTTCCCTAGAAGTTATTAGAAGAAGGAAAAGACCGAGGTAAAAACAAACCAATCTTTTAAGCATAGGCTCTAGCCAACCTATGGCCTAGAGCGGGCTCTCTCTATATGATTTAGTTTTGTTTGATGGGATTTTAGGCTAGTTCTAAATGTTCAGGGCGTTTTTTATTTATATTGAAGGTTGGGTGGTGGGATTCTTGGAACAAATGGACAGAATGAGGTCTTTAGGCCATTACGCTATGGAGTCAACAAATGGGCAATAGAACTGGATCAATTCATTAAAGGGAATGTCCACAGGGCAAGATAGCAAAGTAAAGTGCAAGTTTTGGATCAAAGAGGTTGAAGGGTTTGAATTAGGGTGAGAGAGCAATTAAGAATTCTCAGAATGAGATTTAAATGAGGAACAAAGGGTAATTGGAAACAAAGGGAAATTAAGAATCTTGATATAGATTATAAAGAACAACCTAAACTAAGGAGAAATTAAGAATTCCTTAACTTAGATATGAGAAGAAAAAATTCAATATGCATAATAGTTAAAACAAAGGGCAGTCAAGCAAATTCTGAAATATCATTCCATGTTACATCATTCAAATTTTAGGGATACAATAAATACTATGGAAAACTTTAAGGAAAATATCATTCAATGTGAGAAAATAGTTATTTGCTCTTCGCTTAACACATGAATCCTGTGAAATATATGGTCTTTATTCATTAAGCTGGCTTGTTGGTCCAGTCAATGATACAATAGATTTACAGCCTCAAGATCAAGAAGTCTATATAAATGTCTTGGAATTCACACTACATACTTCGAATTGTGAAGTATTTATACAAAAAATTATTTAAAAATATCTCAATCTAACTTGAGATTTAATCTAGGAAAATAAAATATCTTTTTGCGAAAAGATAGAGACAACTATTGAACTACTTTGATGTTGTCCCCTTTATTATGGTATTGTTGGCCTTTATGGTGGGTTTTAGCCCTTTTAGCTGCCTTGCTATTTGATCTTTCACATATGAGAGCCTTATTAACCTTTGAATTTCCTTTGATACTCTTTGACACTGATACACTTTGGCATGCTGACCTGTCTTCACCTGTTTAGTTTGGTTGTCCCACTTTTCACTGTATGGTAACCTTTTTACTGTAAATTTCTTACAGTAAATCGGTCATTTTTTCCCACCATTCATTGTTAGGTAACTTGACATTCATCACCCTTTGATATATCTCATCAGCTTCAGTATACTTGGATAAATTGGGCTTGGTGATGAATAAGTGTCATACCTCATGCTAGAGGTAAATTAGGTTCTCAAAAGTGTTATATAAAACTTTTCCTGTTGGCAGGGCTTTAATTGTTGTAGTTATAACTTGCTCTTTAGCCAAATGCCTGAGTCTATTGTCATAGTCCTGTTGTCTCATAAGCTTATCATTGATGACCAATGGACTGGGAAATCCTTTCTCCCTCAAAATTTGGAATTTGACCATGAATCTATCAATGGCCACCTGCATGTTCTTGCACTTTTCCTCCATGTTTAGCATTAGGTTCCTCTTGGAAAGAACCTTTCTTATTTCCAAAATAATTTTAGTGTTGTCTTCTATGTCCATCTCATGGAGTTCATACATGTTCTTGCTATTGAGGAAGTGGATGAGTCTATTGGCATCCTCAAGCATGTCTCCTAACTCCTCCTTCACTTTCTGGATAGTTTTTGTAGCTATCTTTATTACTCTTGTTTGTTCAAAAATAACTTGATTTGATGGCCAAATATCATTGACAGAGTTAATGATATTGGCCCATAACAGTTCCTTGGCCTGTCCAAGGGGTTTCTCTAATGTTAGGTCCTTTTCCAAGGCTTTGACCCTTTCACTCATCTCGTTTGCCTTTTGAACTTCTTCTTTTTGCATAATCTAGGCAAGTTTGTAATCAGTTTCTAAACTTACAACCTTTTCTCTTAGTATGTTCATTTCAGTTGTTTGGATGGAAATTTCATTCATGGCCTTGACTAATTTATCTACATCCTCTCCTAGTCTACCGTTTTTGTATATTCTGTTGCAACTGGCAATGATGTGGCAGGTGGAGCTGTTGGTGCAAGTGAAGCTACCAGTGTGGAAGGGACTATTGTAGACACAGTAGGGATGGCGTTTGTAGAAGTTGGTGCAATGTCAGTCTGTTTCAAATGGATTAAATTATCCAATTCTTTCTCGGTTTCATTTAGTTGATCATTGAGTTGGAGGACCAAGTCCATCAACTCCTCAATTTGTTGGGTCTCCAAAACTTCCAGCATTTGAGGATGTTGCAGCTGGGGAATTTTCAATTGCTTCCTAAGTGCAACAATATCATCGCTTTTCTTCTTTCTGACTTGCTCTATAGCTTTAATATACTTTGAAACATGTCCCAATTCAATAATTAAGTCTTCCAAAGAATTAATGCTGGTATCCTTGGCCCATGAGGAGGCCTTTCCCAATTGAAACTATGATGAGATATTATTCAATGAACTTTGTAAATTATGGGCAGCTATGGCCTTACTTGTAAGGGTGAAGTATATCATTTCTCCAAACTATTTATGTAGTTCTATTTGGTCTATGGGATGAATGTCCCTTGCCAATACTTCAAAGTCAACCCTTTTGAAATCTGATGATGTCTTGGGTTGCTGTGTTGTAGGTTTAATAAAGGACATCTGCAACTTTCCCTCCTTGATGTCAAAGGCTAACATCAGCCTTCTTTGATTTGTGGGAGTGAGCTTTAGGTATTGAGCATATGTTTGGGCTTTAAGCTTCTCATTTATCAGTTTGATGTCTTTATAACGATCTTTTAAGTCCTTGTCCTTATCAACAGGCTTGTTGAGTGAGGACCCTTCTAAACTTATTTGCCTTAACAATAGCTGAGTTTGTGAAGTGGAAGGATTTTGCATGTTTGAAGAAGGAGAGGTGGCCCTGCTTCTATCTGTTTCTTAGGTGGTTATCTGTACTAATTCCTCTACATTTTCCTGTTCAGTGATAGGATTGAGTCTTTGCCTCTTGTTGTGACTAGTTTCACATTGTGCCTCAGATGTATTCATAGGTGAAGTGGAGACTTATTCTCTGATTCTTCTAGAATTTTTCTCCTCATTGTAAGGATTCTACATGATTGGAGGGGTACTCATGACTCTTTCTTGCTCTCCTGGTACCTGTAGAAACGAGCTTTCATCAAGCTGCTTTTCCAAATCAATCAAAGCATTTTCTACATCTACCCTTATGCTGTCTCTGTCTACTAAGGTATTGTCCACCCAGTCTGTCAGATTTTCACATGCCTCTATTTTTGGTATGGGGTGGTGGATAAAAGGTCCTAGCTTCACCTTTTGCCTTTTCTTGGTAATGAATTCTAAAGGGTCATATATCCATATGAAACTCCTTTGGAATTTCATGCATTGCAAGATCAGATCTGCCTCTTTTCTTGCCTCTCTGGAATTGCATATGAAGGGACCTAACTGGTCTTTGATTTTGAAATAGGCCTTCTTCTTGGCATTGACAAAGTTGAATTCATCTAAATTGATGAACTTTCTATAATATTTTAAGGTAAACAACCTCATATGGAGGTATCTTGACAACTTATATGGTGCAAGCAGGCACCCATATATTTTTATTCCTGGGTGGTTTTGGTAAAGGTACCAATCTCCCACTTTGGTTTGGTTGGAAAGTTGGAGGACTGTTTTTATCTTTGGACTTATCCTAGGTGGAGGATTTCTAGTGAGCATAGTCATGATTGGATACACAAAAGAATCTAGGAAGTCTGAGTATGTGTATGGTGATCCAAACTCATGGAAAAGTGGGGTCCAAAAAATGACAGATCTGGGCTAGCCCCTGGTGTCAGGCTTCTGGAGAGTAAAAGGAAACTTATCCAACTGATAATACAAAATAGATGGTACAATATAGAGGAGTATTTGAATATTCTCTCATCACCCATTCTTGTGAACTCCTCATGCATTTTATCAGCTAGAATTTGGCAAAGTCATATGTGGTTACAGGAGGCTTCCCTAGGGTATAAATGGACATGAAGGAAAGAATAAGTTCATCAATGTATTCACTTGTAGTGTAACTGAAAACACATGATATCATGGTTACAATGTACTAGCCCTATTTAGACAAAATAGCTAACACATATGGAGGGGGGGTCCTTAGGGATGTGTTTTTCTTCTACAATGAAGGTTTGGAACAACTGGGCCAATCTTGATGGGCTTAGCTTGGATATTGGTCCAATAGGTCTCCAATTGAGAGTGGAGTTAGGTTTGGCCCTGGTTGGAACTGCAACATTTCATTAATGGACTTAGTTTTGATAGTGAATAGAACCTTCTAGTCATGAGACATTATGGCTCTATGGTTGGGGACACAGCATGCATAGCACATATGAACAAATTCTAGAAAGATATGAACTTGGGGGAACTGGTATCTGGGTAAATTGGACTCGCAAAGGCTAATATCATTTGTATGGTTTAGGTGTCTATCTTTGCTTAAGCAATGAATTTTGAGTAGGAGCTCTGTTGAAGTTGTATCTTTGATTTGGAAATCCTTGTCAGCAAGGGGAAGGTGGTCCAGGTCTAAGTGTGGAGTGGTCATGTGTCTCACGTCCATGGCGATAGGGGCAACCATAATTCAATTCTTGTGGATTTGAATTAGAATCTAGGGGTTTTGTCAATGGTTTTGGGAATTTAAGAGGGTTTAGGAAAGCAGCTCTTAAATTGGTAGTATTCTTAATCAATTAAATTTTTAAATTAAAACACTGCACAAGCTAAAAGTTTCAAAATTTGAAGGGGTAAGAGGTAATTCATGGTGAAATACCTGGAATTGGGCAAATTGACTTTAAAAGTGATGGTTCACAACAGCTGCAGTGGTTGGCGTGGTCTTGGTATGGACTGAAAAGGGAGTTGGGTTGTTTGCAGTGTCTTCTGGAGCAGGCTAGGAAGTTGGCTTGTAAATTTCGCGTTTGCAGGGATTACAATGGTTCACAGAGTTTACAAAGAGAATGTGTGAAAAAGGGGCAAATGAGGGCTTCATGACCTTTTATGGAGAAAATGACTAGTTTCGGCGAGTTCACTTTCGAATGAACAGTTGATGGTTTTTCGGTTAATTGGGGGAAGTCGTTTTGGAGGGCCATCGCACCACTTTTGTGGTGTAGGTAGTTTTTGGAATGGGTTACCCAATGTATCTTAGAGCATGACACGTAGCATCTAGGGGGTCAGGGAAAACACTTTATCAGGTGGTTAGCGTTTAGCCATTGGGCGCGATCGATATGGTTGTGCATTGTTAGATGAGGGGGGGCAATGATCAAACAGTAGTCGAGTGGAAGAGCTGTGTGGGGGAAATGAACGGGAGTTGATGGGGGGCCTAGGGGTTTAATCACGGTGGTTTGGGATTAGTTTAGGGATAAATCACAGGTTTAAAATGATAAGGCCAGGCTTAATGAGGGATTAGGGAATCAGGTGAGGTTAATACTGGGATTAACTTAAGTTTACCAGGATTAGGTAAACGAAGTAAGGTTATATCAAGGTAGGGTAATTTCTATTAGTTTTTATTAAAACCAAAGGTTGGGGTATTTTATATAGGGATTTTATTATTATATGGGAAAAGGGTTTATAATGGGATTTATATAATAATGTTAGTGATTAATATGAAAATGTGATGGCGGAGTGGGTTTTTTCTTAGTACAATGGTAAAGTAAAATATTCACGCACTTAGCTTTATGCTTAGGAAAAAGGATTTTTTGTGGGTGTTTTGTGAAAAAGGGTTTTATACGAGGGGGCTATTACTTTTTGTAGGTAAAAGGTGTTTAAACCTTAGGGAAAGGAATTTTCTTAGGGTAATGAGGGGAAATGGATTTTATGAAGGGGGAATGTGTTTTCATGCAGGGGGTTCTAGTACTTGTCCCCCTAAGTCATTAAACCAAGAGTTTGGTCCCTCTAGAAGTCAGAGAAATGCTCTAAGCCTTTTTGACTTAAAGGATTTTAAGTACTTAGAGCATCTTGATGGGGGAAATTAATAAGTAAAAGGGATGAAATGAGTAGGGGCATGTTAATTAAAACACATTTGAAAACCATTGTGTCTACTTTGTTTACTATTTATGCACATTGAAAGATGTATCTAAACATGACATAAGTGCTTTTATGCAATGAACTTGATATTTCTGCAACCTTTCTTTTGCTTACCCATTCACTTACCTTACCATTTTTTCTTCACTTTATTTGGGTGCATTTAGGCTAGCAAACCCTTATCAATATTTTTATTTTCTTTTACAATGTAAACTATCTAATTCTAACCTTATATCATCCAATGGCTCAGATTAAACTGATGAGCTCCTTTTATTTTCTCTACCTATCTAATAATCTGCCAAGGTTAAACTGTTTGGTCATATTTTATTCTCTAACTATAAACATAAAATTCAAAGCATGAAATAGCCAAGTTTAAACAATTTGATTATCATGGATTGTGGCATGAGTAACAAGATACACACAATCATTATTATGCATAAAGGTAAATAGTAGTGGCATTTTGACTTGCTCAATTTCATGGTCTCTTTTTGTTTTTTGGGGTTCATATATTTTCAGTTTTTTGGACCTTTTCTTATTATTTTGTCCTTTGATTTTTCTTTTAGGACATACCCTCTTCACATTTTTTAACTTTTTAATATAGAAAACATTTGCAGAAAGAAAAAGTATGTACAATATTACAAGGCTTAACATTAGCCATTCAAAATTATGACTCCTATTGGTATAGGAACCAAACATATCCGATGGATATCCAATCCATCCAAGATTATCTAGAATCACATCTAGAAACTTTATCATGAAAGATTCGTCTCTATCCCATTCCTCATGGTATTTGGCAAGCATCTCCCCTCTCTTGGTGCTTCACCCTCCAAGTGATTTATTTTATTAATTTATTTAATAACACATTTGCTTTTCATGTTAGATATCACCTAACTTTCCTCATATTAGATTTAGAATAGTTTAACCCACAAAGGAGGGTATCAAACCTAGCTTTCCTCAGCTTAGGTTTACAAACATTTATCACACAAGGGAGGATATCACACCTAGCTTTAACTTAGTTTAGGTTTACAATAATTTAGTACATAAGGGAGGGGTGTTACATACTCCCCCCCTTAAATTTTACACCGTCCTTGGTGTATCACTGCATCGTGTCCTCATTCATAGGTATCTAGTTTCTGAATCAACAATTCTCGTGGCTCTACCATCTGATGCAACTTTTCTGATGTACATCAGTCACAAGGAGTGCTCCTAGTGCTTCTCCTTCCATAGCTACCTCGGTCTCAATGAGTGCTCTCCTTTCATAACCACCTGTAACATTTTTCAAACCATTTGTGAGAATTTATAGATGCAAAAGTTTGACTATGATCAATATCATGGCCTGTTACTTAATATTATTAAAGAAACTATTGCTTATTATTTATTTTATCTGAAGAATTAATGTTCTCTGCTTGTATTCTTTCAAACTTTTGTGTCCTTGTGAACACGTGCTTCTTGAAGTTTCTCTTCATACAATACATTAGTTAACATATTTTCCATAGTAATATGTTTGCAAGGTCATAACAGATTAGTTCACATAACAATATATATTCATCATATATATATATATATTCATTGTAATTGTATGTATGTCAAACTGCAATTAACCATAGTTACTTATACCAAACTTACTTTCATTCTTTTGTGTAACCTCCAAGTTTGTTTACCTGGCCGGACATCTATCCAGTGACTATATGCATATATTTACACAACGTATGTTATACACACTATACACTTTTATTTTTTCAACCTTGCAGCATATGTAGTCATACAGTCCCATATGTACTGTTGTACATAGTCCATCTATGGTGCAGCCTATAATACCATCCTCATGGTATCACCTACATGACATAAACTTTATCCACATATTTTTCCGCCATGTTAGTATCATACCAACATTCCTTTATCTTTAATTGTCTTCAATTTTCAAGGAATTTTTATGATCATGGTTCATCTATAATTAAGAAAGTTTTATGTCAAGTGTAAATCAATTCTAGATTTCATGTAGTTACAATATCAGTCGCATGGTATTGTATTCATGCATATTTTCTTCTTAATCATACCTTCTTAATGTTCTAAATAATACTATTAATTCATAGATTTTGAAGTTTAATATTCATTAGATCATTAATTCATCTCGTATTTTTTACTATTTCTCTCTGTATGCCTCAACAACTTGTTGGCAATGCATAATTTAGTGTATTTATACATGAAAGTTTTTACTACTTTCAATCCTACACTCCTTTTAGTTGTAAGTGTTCATGATCTTAGGGTATTTACATGTTAGCTCATCCTTAACATTAAATCATCCTTTACCAAAAGATGAGTTATCCATTTTATGAATTCTTGTTTGAATTATGCAACATTTCGTTATGTTTTTCCAGACACATTACCAATTTGATCCAATAAGAGATCCTCTCAAAATTTCTTGGTACAAAATATGATATCAATCTATTTAAATAGATTATTAAATATCATTTAATTGACCCACTGGTCCATACCATTTGTTCTACTTCATCAATTACTATGGTTTTCACGCAAGGATACTTATAGGTTCTATTATGGATATGCATTGAAGGATGCATATGTCTTGGAAATATGTTAAAGTTAAGTTTCCCGTTAACCATACTTTCTTATATGGATGCATAACACCAAGACCATTGTACCATTAACCATTTGATAAATACAATATTCTTAGAATTCTATAACATTGCACACAAATGTGCTTGCATGGTAAATTAATATAACTCATTAATATGCACGGATATTAAGCATGTTCCTCTTCAACATGTTTACCTTAGTGACCAGTTGACCAAACTATGGTAACAACATGTAAAAATATCCATGACAAGGCATAGGTTTATATATACAACAATTACATCGAGATACGACCATGGAATACCTCCATTATATAATCCCCCTTTTACATATTAGGTGAGTTTTGTTTTTATTCACCAATATTGATTTAAATCTCTTACCTAATATAGTTTTTGACACGTTCCTCAACCGGTACATGTTATGGTTTGTGTTAGAGGTTTAAAAAAAAAAATCGAACTTCTCTTCATCATTTATAATACCAATTTTGCCCAAGTTTTCCTTATCTACATCTAATTGCTATCATGCATATATGTATTTTACCTTCACTTCCGAAACCCCAATCTCCACATGCTCAAATATGAATAATTTGGAGATTTATATGAAAAATCATCCTACTAAGATAAACTAGAATTGTTTTTTCTCATTTACGGAAATCGTTTTAGATCATTATTTAATGCATAAATATTTATCTAGTTATCCATTAGAAGCATACTATGTTCCATACTAAACATAGTAATGATCAAATTCCAATTTGCAAGAGATCTCACCCATCCATATACGTTCAAAATATAAGTATTTCTACTTATACATCATCGTCCATGCAAATGGTATCTACCTTTTAGAATAATTTATTTCATTCCCAGCTTAAATTTTTCGCAAGGACAAGGATATTCTGGGTGAGTTCAATAAGATTATTTTTTTTCAATCCAATTGACTTGCATGTAGCCCTAACCATTATTGTGAATATCAATAAACACAAACATGAACATAAGCAAAACCATATCCTCAATGAAAATTGAGGAAGTATAAGTAAGAGCATTTCCTTGGTGAAACTTGAACCCTAATGAGGAATTGAACAGTTCCTTACGTTCACATTTCTTTTTAATTTCCATATTATCAAATCTTCAATGGATGATATAATATTATATTTTGATCAATTCTGGAGGCAGCTAGCATACTAGCATTTTAAGGAGGAAAATGGTATATCGAATCCTAATTAGTATTATTTTCATCCTTGTCTTGTATACCTACTGTCCCTTTTTCAACCTACTAATTCATTTAAAATTCCAGTGAATTCTTTAAAAGATATATCATCATGTATATCAGTGTAAGATTCCAAAGGTGGAAAATAGGAGAGATTACACTAAAAAAAATTTAAAGGTAGCAATCGCTTCTTTGCAGCCACAATTAAAGTAAAGCTCCACTTGTGCGCAGTTACTTTTTATTTCAGGAACAATGTCCCATTCCACCCTTGAGTGTCATTCTCTCCAATTTAGGTATACAATTGTGTATGAACTTAAATTTTGAAAATGTAGGTGTTTAGAACATTAGAAAAAAAAAAGATATTATAATAATGAAAAACATTTGCATGTAAAACTATGTCGACAAAACTTAAATCTCTAAAATAGTGGTGTGGTTCCATGTTATACATGAGTAGAGTTTAAAATATTCGAATTAACATAATTTTGATTCTATTGGAACACGTGAACAATGCTTAATTTAAACATGGAATAGGTATTTACATTTTTCTTTGCCAGTTAGATGATATACTATTGTGGTAGGATGGTGATGGGGTGAAACTACACCTAAACACATATCGATTTTTTTTTTTAATATATTAAACCATGTTTAATTAAATCATCACACCCCAAACTCTTTAGCGGGACTCAAAACATATTAAAAACTTATTTAAACCTTTAATATTGTTATTCTACTATAATAGCATAATTCCTTAATTTACCCAATAGTTGGCAAAAACCCAAATTACTCATGGAACCCAAAGGAATTAAAAAACTCTAGTTCAAACTTTCTCATGTCTGATTCTTATGTTAACCCCCACGCATCTTTACCACATAATCACCGTTCAATTGCACCCTTCACAGCGAACATATCTGATTGACTGGACTTCAACTAGAATAAACCACATTTGATATCTCATCAAGTCCGGAAATTATATTAACCTCCGTTCACTTTTCCGCGCAATCTCCGTCAGATCTACCTCCTTTAATTGGACGTGCCAGATTAACTGAGCTATTAACCCATTTTAATAAAATATCGTGTCCGATTTTGGATTAACCTCTGTGCTTTTTAACCACGTGATGACTGTAGATTTGTTGATCTGTTGATCAGATGGCTTTCGCTCTTTTTTTGTATTTAGCTCGAATTTGTTAGGGTTCCGCCAAAACTTAGCCCTTTTTGCTAACTTTAGTCCTTCTCTAAACTTTATTCACTGGGATCTTGAATACATCCATGCACATCATTCACACGATACAAAGTAATTTAGCCTACATCTTAATTAACCAATGAAATCAATCACATAATAAGAGCATATGCATAAACAAGATTTAAACACAAAAACCCTTTCATCCACACAGTATTTACATATACATACAGAACATCCTGTGCTCTGTTCTATTCTCTCTTCTACTTAGCTTTGTCTAACACTCTAACACTCTGTCTCAAAAGTATCTGAAAACTCTATTACACATCTAACTCTCTCCCTTCACACTCCTCGCAGGCTTACATTTATAGAAATAAGTACATAGTTATGGATTATTCTAAGTCCATAGTCTTCTCCATAAATCACCTAACAAATTCCCATTCAAGGATCTCAGAATCCCTAAGATTTCTATAATATATACATACATTAATTACCTCTGATATTCTCACATAGTTGAGAATATTTCACAACTAAAACCCTCACACATAGATTTCCACTCAATTTATACAACATTCTTAAAAATAACTAAAAGCATCACCCCCCCTAATTCAACCAAATGTACAATAATATTCTGAGCAAGATGCTCCTACATCAGACTCCCAATGTAGAAAAAAATCATAGACTCCTATCTATGAGGTCTATCACTTTTATGTAGTAATGTGACAACTACAAGTCTTAATGACTTTTTACCTCTGGGATTCCAAACTCTATTTTGTATATGGTCCTTCAAAGGAATAACTTCATCATGTTGTTGTGCTTTTGTTCCTTTCATATTTCTTTCTCTTGGTCTCCAAATTTTGAATGAGTCTCGAACTGGTTCACCATATACACCAATATATTTTCCAGGTAACTCTGTCTTGCAAAGATTGGTAAGAACTAAACCTGAAAATTCATAATTATCACCACTCGAACTGTCAACCAAATTTTGTATATCATTGATCACACAATGGATCAATGATGGTGTATTACAATTTTCTCCAACATGCTTTAGGATTAATTCCTCTTTGCTACTCACATCAACACAATTGATGTTCTCTATGTTGTCCTTTACTCCTTTTGTTACAGTTTCTTTGGTTTCAACTTCTTTGGCCTCTGGCTCTTCAGCTACTGGTTCTTTCTCTGATTGAGCTGCAAAATCAACTTCATATAATGAAGAGCAATCATCCCAATTTCCTTGAGGTTCACAAAAGACTTTTGGATTATAACAATGGTCATTATCTGTCTCTATAACAACAAATTCCTTACCTACATTCATAGATAAACTATTAGTTTTAAAAATACTAGACCTTTTGGTCTCTTTTGATGCTTCAAGCACCAAATTCCAACCATGGAATTTATGGTTTTCAAAAAATCCTCTTTGTTGTAACTCAATCCCTATGAGTCTCTTCTTCTCCAACAAAGAAATATGTATTTTTTCAAGTTTGTTCATCAACATAGAATTCCATTTCTATTGCAATAGATTCCACTTGACACTTTTCCTTATTCTCCATCCATGTTTTCAGTCTTCATTCACTTTCTCTTGAAACCATTCCTGTAGTATATTCAATTTTGCTCTCATCTCTGCAATAATTATCCTACGCTCTTCATCACTCATCTAAAATTTATTTGAACCTTTCCTAAGTTTCTCCATTCTAGTTATTGAAACTTAGATCTAATAAAAAAAATATCTACCTCAATCAAATTCTAAACTAACTCCTCTGTTTTTCCTTTGCTTCCAGTGCACCTCTAATTTTCCTTGTCATATATCTTCTTGATCTCTCTAACAACATTAACTTTTCAGCTATAGTCAGCCTCTACAATAACAAGTCTCCTTCTTGCTATACATGCTTCACCAATATTTCCTCCTCTAGGCTTAGTCTGTTAGCATTTCTCTGGTTCTCCCCTCTAGAGCCATATGAGAACTCCTTGCCCTAGGCTACTACAAATCTTCTCACCATCCTCCGTTGTTACTCTGAACAACAATTATAAAGACTAATACTGACAAATATAATCATATTTCACACAGAATCTTCTTCCGCGCTGATACCAAATGATGGGGTGAAACTACACCTAAACACATATAAGAAATTTTTAAATTTATTAAACCTTCTTTAATTAAATTATCACACCCCAAAATCTTTAGTGGAACTCAGAACAAATTAAAAACCCATTTAAACCTTTAATATTTTTAGTCTTCTATAACAGAAGAATTCCTTGATTTACTCGATTGTTGGCAAAAGCCCAAATTACACATGAAACCCAAAGGAATTTAAAAACTCCAGTTCAAACTTTCTTGTGTTCGATTCTTATATTAACCCGCATGCATATTTACCATGCGATCACCATTGGATCATGCCCTTCATAACGAATGGATATGACTGAGTCACTGACCGGACTTCAACTGGAATAAACCACATTTGATATCTCATCGGGTTTGAAAATTATATTAACCTTCGTTCACTTTTCTGCGTGGTATTTGTTGGATCTGCCTCCTTTATTCGGACATGCCATATTAACTGAGCTATTAACCAAGTTTAATAAAATATCACATCCGATTTTGGATTAACCTTTGTGCTTTCTAGCCACACGATTACCATAGATCTGTCGATCTCTTGATCAGATGGCTTCCACGCTTCTTTGGCTTTACCGCAAATTTTACAAGGTTCCTCCAAGACTTATCCCTTTCTGCTAAGTTTAGTCCTTCTCTAAACTTTATTCACCAGGATCTCGAATACATCCATGCACAACATTCACGCAATATAGAGGAATTTAGCCTACATCTTAATTAACCAACGAAATCAATCACATAATAACAGAATACACATAAACAAGATTTAAACACAAAAACTCTTTCATCTACATAGTATTTGCATATATATATAAAACATCTCGTGCTTTGTTTAGTTCTCTCTTCTACTTAGCTTTGTCTAACACTCTAACACTCTATCTCAAAACTATATCAAAACTTTATTATACCTCTAACTCCCTCCCTTCACACTCCTTGCCATCTTACATTGATAGAAATAAGTACATAGTTATGGATTATTCTAAATTCATAGTCTTCTCCATAAATCACTCAACTAATTCTGAGCCAAGGATCTCATAATCCCTAAGATTTCTACAAGATCTAAATACATTAATTATCTCTGATATTCTCACATATTTGAGAATATTTCACAACTAAAAGCCTCACGCATAGATTTCCACTCAATTTATACAAGATTCTTAAAAATAACTAAAAACATCACCCCTAATTCAACCAAATGTACAATAATATTCTAAGCAGGATGCTCCTACATCAAATAGGATCATGGTGTAGAAGCTGCCCCTACCCTCTATTATTCAATATAGCCAAACACATTAAAGGTTGATCTAACCTGAAATACATTCAATCATTAATTTTACTATAGAAAAATGTGATTTTTGGAACCCAACGATAGTGAAAAAGCGATTTATAAGCAAGTAAGATTTCATAATTATTAGATATATCAAAGCTAAATAATATAGTGTGTGGAAACTATGAAGTTTTTGGTGCAAATAATCAACGGGAGAAAGGTGTTAGGCAAGGTGGGCGAGTGAAGTAGGTAGTGGATTGATTTGATAGGTGTACTACTATGCAACAAGCGCCAGAGCACAGGACATTCAACAACGTGTGTGCATAATGTGCCAACATTTATACCATATTATTACCGATTATTCAAATATCGTAGATGAAACCTATGAAACATGGAAAATTTTTATCAATCACAATTTTCCAACGCATTATACAATCTGCAGAAAAATATATATTTATCAATCCAATTCAATCCCCACTAAATGATTAGAAGGTATAGCCAAAAGACCCTCCACAACAGTGCGGCAATGCTTTCATTCAACTATTGTATGATGAATTCGCTAGTTCAGAAAACACTAAATACCAACATAAGAAGAAAACCAAAGATTTAGGGACGTCGACTCATTATTCATTCAATATATATTTCATGTTAGTTACGTCCACAACCAAAAAGAACGATTCTGAGAATAGTTTTTAACAACTGTCAACCTATTCAAGCATAACCCCAAATGACTGGGGAAATAAACTTACCCATGTTGTCTATGGAGCATATCGAGCTTGTAGGTTTTTTGTATCGTCGGCTAGAGTAATCTTTTTCTTGATGACCTTCAGTATATTTTATAGAGTTCCAATACCTTGAGAGTCACGATTTTTCCTGTAGAGATTCCAAGATGTCAGTATATTCAGGCTCAAACTCCTTTGCAACATGCATACAAATGACTTTTGGTGGAAGAACAATGGTTAGAATTTAATCAAACAGCAGGATTTACCAATGTGTAGTCTCTGCATATTGGACGATGAGGATCAGCATTATCCTAGATTTTTATCCGTTTCTGGGGATGTTTCTCAACTCGGGATAATGATCACTCAATTTGGCACCTACGCTACCAACGATCAGTTAAGGAAACAACGTCTATAGCTTTTTCCCTGATACGTTAAATTTTCTTTCCAACTACTTTTACTATGATTTCATGGATGTTTCCAAGGAAACAACGTCTATAGCCTTTTCCCTGATACGTTAAATTTTCTTTCCAACTACTTTTATTATCATTTCATGGATGTTTCTAAAATGACAGATAAGATCCAACGTTAACAAATTTAGACTTATGTGATCCATATCAATTTAGAGAAAAATCTCTTTCGAAAAAAGGTTAGTAGATTAATATCATCAATGAAATACATGTGTATGAGTGGAAAACAAAGAGGCGACTTTTTGGAAATTCCATCGGGAAAATGACCCTTTTTTCTTTCAACATCTAATGCCACTAGACAAGAAGTTCCATATGTTTGAGTTGCATGCATACGAACAACTCATCAAGCACCTATTCATAATGGAAGGTCAATACGTTGACAATGAAACATATTAATTTTTTTCAAAATCATATATGATATAAATGCTCTAAGTATGGAAATGATTTTCCTTCTCACTGAGATGTCATAGTTTAAGCAGAGTTCAATATCTAGAGAGCTAAAAAAAACCCTTGTGATAGCACAAAAAAGGCATAATTTAAAACTCGAATGCCAGCTTACTATGTCTTGCCAAGAGACGTCCTCTCTAGGGAAGTCCACTAAAGGTGGCTGAGGATGAAGCCATTGAGTTCATCCTTACAGAACTATGAATCTTCTGAGTGACCCCCAATGGAATGATTAATTTGTTTTTATGTTCTTTTATAGACTAAAGGTGGCTGAGGATGAAGCCATTGAGTTCATCCTTACAGAACTATGAATCTTCTGAGTGACCCCCAATGGAATGATTAATTTGTTTTTATGTTCTTTTATAGACTAAAGGTGGCTGAGGATGAAGCCATTGAGTTCATCCTTACAGAACTATGAATCTTCTGAGTGACCCCCAATGGAATGATTAATTTGTTTTTATGTTCTTTTATAGATAAACTGTGGAGGAAAGAAAACAAGTGGCCATCAAATGTGGTCGTTGTTGGGAAAATTTATATCAGTGATGAATGAGGAGGAAATCGAGCCACAACCTTCATGTTGTTTTAGTAGTTAGATTTTATGTAATTTCCATCAAAATTTGCATGAAACTAACCAGTTCCATGGGCTTCGTTCTAGCCTTATTAAGAAGACAGATCTTGAATAATCTCGGTTCGATGGCTATTTTGTAGGAAACAAGCCGTAGTCAACCTAGCACTTTCTCACTTGAGTCGTATACAAACATAGTCACCCATTTATAAATCAGTCAAGGTGCAATATTTTCTGAACAGATGGTGATTAAGATTGACCTTTAATCCTTAAGTCTTGGATTCATTGTTTTCTTTCTAGGTCTGAGTCAATGTAATGGATGAGGAATGAGGCATGGTCCTCAGCTAAAATTCCATTCACATCTTAACATGAAACTTAACTCTTTATAAGAAGTGTATGTATAAAAACCCTCATTAGTTTTAACAT
>APFE031017833.1:0-25401 GCA_000404065.3 Pinus taeda
CTTATTTCTTTTATTTGCAGCAGTATGGATAGAGACTAATGCCATTGGATTGTGGTCATTTACTTTCAAGTCATTTTGATTTATTCATCTTTTTCAAGTTCTTTTTCTCTTACAAATTCAGCAAGCAATTAGAAATCACCATCACACACACTTTCACTCATCTAGAGATCACTTTCACACACTTGCACTCATTTGTCTATAATCATCATTCCATTTTAGAAAGATAAGTTAAACATAAACAACCCCCCTAAACAACAAAAACTCTAAGAAAGTTACTTAAGTACATATAGTACACCCTCACTTCATCAGCTTACGAGCCCCGGGTTGACAATTAATACTAGCAATTTAGATAACAATAAATTGACTAAACATAGTGCGTGGAACTCTAGTAGAGATACCTTGTATTTTCTAGATATCTTTCTCAATAGCTTCTTGGTGACATTTGTAAAGGCAACATATGTCGAAGGGAATACAGTCAGCCCACCTTGGATGAAATCCTCAAAGTTCTCAACGACCCCTATGGTGGATATCATGTTGGCGAAGATCTTGCACCCACCCTTCATGAAAATGACCTTGATGTTCATGTCAGTGGGGGATGGAATAGGCACCTCTTCCATGTTCATCGTGATAGGATAATCCACCTCCACAACTAACATGTTGTAGCCTTCTTGCTTCACAAGCTTGACGTACTTGGCATCCAACTTGGACCCATGTGTCGCTAGGCCAAATCCGACCTCGCCATCCTTGAGATTGGTGATGCTAATGAAGCCAACATTGCTTAGGGCCATGTCATTGATCTAGTATAATGTGATGTTGAGCATGGTGTAGTTAGTGATCTGGTGGAGCTTCTTGGAGTCAAAGTAGTCAAGCACCACATAGAGGCTCAGGGCACAATTGACAAACGCCAGATCCAACCTGCTAAGAGCGGCCATGGCATCGTTTCTCACTACTAGGACCATGATTTTATACCAGCTATTGATCTCATTAGCCAGCTTCATATGTGTGATATACTAATTAAACTGGTTGTACTTTGGATATTCGACCAAGATCTTAGTGATGTTGAATGAATCCGCACAAGACAAAAATCTTAGAAGGAGGAGGTATAAAAGCTTCATTATGGTGGAGATAATCAACGGAAAATAAATCCGGCAAACATTAAAAGGCTTGAATAGTCAAGAACGCAACAAGGAATTCTTGCTACACACTTCACCTCTAAGGAATCACGAGAACCAAAAACAAAATACCATGATCATGATTTCATTCTGGACAATGGTTTTGTTCGATAACTCCATTTCATCCAAACCCTGATTTCCATGGAGTTGTAACCCACTCTTATATTATTGATCTAGATCCTCATAGCTAATATCTAAGACGCTTGAATGCTGAGAGAGAATGGGAGAGCACAAAATATTTCCTGAAACTATTCTAAAAAAAAACTCATAGTGAATACATCACAACATATGGAAAGAATGATAACTCTATCAAATCAGGAAAAATCTTTACACCTACATCGTGGTGGACGAATTTGTCCTTTTGAAATGTGAGGCTTGTTATTTGTAGTATTTTTGGTGCCTTATTGAGTTACATCATTCAATACCATGGGTGGACACCCCTTTCCATTCATATCAAAATGTGTATCAATGTCCTAGATCTCTACTCCTGCAAAAGTATCCTTATTGTGCATCAACCATGCATGTTAGTTTGCATTGGTAACTCAATCGCAACAATTTTTAATAGTATAGGAAGATACATGTATACAATTCTTACTATGAATGATGACTCTCTAGGTGACTACATATTCCAAATCTCGACTCATCAATCTTTTTCTACAGTGAAAGGGTGCCTCAAGCTACCTCTACCATTATATGTTGTCTCTCTACTTAGGAACCATTGAGGATAACCCTCTCTAGTCTTGTTGGTCATTGCCAATTATAGATGAGTCAAGCACTCTAATGATTTGTCGCTCCTAGGAGTTCTTTATATGGGATTAGTTAAGGTGTGCAACATCAACCAACCTACTATTGACTCATATATTGCCTGCATGTGTTATAAAAGGTTGCTAAATGTTGCAAAAATTCTATTACTATGTTATCACCAAACTGTAGTTGGCTCTCCTATTGAAAGTATTCCAGATGATTGACTTCAGTATAATTTTATATATCACATGTTTCTATGAGCATATTTGATGGTTTATTATTCTTATCATGTATATGGTTTCAATTTTGAGAGAGTTCATAAATGCATCATTGCATATGGTGTCTCGATTTACGTATGTATCATTATGTTGTCACATGATAGATTGAATAGTATGGGCAACACACCTTGAATATGGTTTGAAACTCATGTTGAACATGAATTACATTACTTAATGATTTGTGATCAAATGATTTGTTTTGCCATGATAACAAATATGTGTGTTGGGGTCGAGGGGTAGTCGCCCTTTGGACGTAGCATGGGGATACATTCAGATCACATTTGGATCATGATAAGAATTTTTATATGATAAAAATATTATGGAACATACCTCCAATTATCTTTCAAAAACATTATATCATGTCATATTAAGTCATATCATAGCATCATACAATACAACACATTATGAATGTATAACACATAATGGTTGTAGTGTTTTGTTATCATATAAGCTAGGTGTGGGAATTATGATAAATGATAAGATATAGGTTAACACATATGATGATACTAACAACTTGTATAGTTATTGGTGGTGTGGTAAATGTTAGATATGACATGTTCTATAAATATGGTAATTCATGATGAGGTCAGTGATGTTGTTTTTGGGAGTTTCCATAGACATAATCGTCATTCATTAACTATGAAAATTGGTGGAAATTAATGCCACTGAATTCATAACTTACCACTCTTTGAATTTGTTAGGATTGATCTCTACACGCTCATTTATTTATTCAAAAATTTGGTTATGTGTTGTGGTTTTCAGTTAATCTTGGACTTGCTCAGTTGTGCAATATATTTTTCTGGGGTTTAATCTTAGAATTGGCACATGAGATAGCTTTAGACGAGGTCAACACCTTATGTGATTTGAAAGCATTATAATAGCTTAATTTGTTAATACATATCATAGCATGGCTCTAGGTTAGCTGGTTGTTAAGTATGTCTCTCATATTCCCCCCTTCTAGCTTAGAAAATATTGTTAATTTTCTAAAGTTAAGCCATATGTTATCATTTTGTATTCCTAGTAAATTTGCTTTTCTTTGAAAAAATTGGTTATGAAAATTGGTTGTAGAAGAATTTATAGTGAATGAATTGTTATGCAAGGTCTCACTAATTTTTTTAGTTTCACTCTTCCATGATTGATTTGGGTACTTTTACTTCATAGATGTATGCAAAATTGCATTTAAAAAGAGCATAAAAACCACAGGTGCATACACGTTAAGGAAGAGGAAAACCAAAGGAAACCATAAAGAACAGAACGCACACAACTTGATAATGGATTTCATCCAATATCGACTACGTCTTCGGGCCCTGCTCAAAGTGGGGAGGGCTCTTGTATTAATCTTAGCAAAATCAAAATTTCATACATGAAAAAATTACACATTATACCTCCAATTCTAGGAACGGCCTATAAATACATTGCTCGAATCAAAAAACAGATTGCACCATTGGATTCGTGGCAAATTTTTGTGAATTTTGAGTATAAAGTTGATTGGCTTCTATCAATGTGACCTTTAGTGCTATAGGGAATCTAAATATTCCTTACAAGAATATTTTGGGAATATTCCTACAAAATATACCAAGAATATTCATGCAAAATATTTCCTTCTCGTTCTCTCGAAAAGTGAGCCTCCCCACGCATAGCTCTGGTTCTTGGTTTCTTTGCAACTCAGCCTCATCCCTCTCACGCTGCACCACGCAGCCTCGTTCCCTCGATAGTATGCAAATGATTGATTTAAATATATTTTTATTGGTGGACCTACCAATATAGCATTGGTTGGCACATTGACAATGGGGTCTATGTGGGTCCATTAGCCATGTGGTGGTGCATGTTCGACTCCCCGGCAGACCATACAATACAATGACTTTTAAATAAAAACAAACTTGCGGCTAACAGTTCGACAAAATTGATTCACTGCCCAATAATATTTTCTGTCAAGTTGATCAAAGGTTTGGCAGGTTCGCCAACTTGGCAGCTTGCCAAACTTATCTGGCTACACGCCTGCCAAATTTGGCCTAAAAAATAGAAGAACCGCTAACTTAGTTGCCACTAGCAGCTCTGCCAAAGTTGATCTAGTCCAAGGTTGACTAGCCAATTTTGGGGTGCCACGTGGTGCCCTACGATTGGGCCAAATGGCACCCCCAGATTGGGCTTTATCCAACAAATCTGAGCCTACCACGTGTTGGCTTTGGATTGGCCAAGAATATTCCCCTGCTTCTGTTGACTATGTTGCCACATCACCATTCATACATCAGTTGACCTTGTTTCCATGTCTCCATCCATACGGCTGACATCAACTTCCATGTGATAGTCTGTGGGTCTTGTTTGAGAAAAATTTTGTTGTTTGTCAAAAACTTCAACAGGCCATAACTTTCGCATACGGTGTCAGATTGAGGTGTCACTTGCATTGTTGGATTCAGAAGAACAAGATCTTTGGGTTGAGATAGGTTTGACTAAGGTTTGATGACTTCAAAATTTTGGCCTTTTAGGATCCTCCTAGATCATGCCCCCTCACTAAGGAGCTTTTGGTCCTCCAAAAGCATAAACATGACTGCAATTTCAACCTACATAACATATGTCCTGACATGAAACCTTCCCTTTCCTTCACCTTTGTACTTTCGAACTTGAAATGATGAAACCACCACTTGTATCATATCAAAACTTATAACTACTATTACATGTTCAATAATAAGACTAATCATGACCCGAGCAATCCCATACTTGGCAAGATTTTATAACATACTCATGGTCAAGTTTACATCAAAAACAAAAACCCATATTATCAACTAAAAGGTTAAAAATATCACTATGTTGCATATATGATCCAAGTGGATATTGGTGGCCACCCACTTATTCCACCTAGACCTCCAGTCGGTTTCGTCCATTTCCTTGATTATAGCAGCATTTACTATTTTTAGCAGTTTTTTGGGTCCTGGACTTCCATTGTTTTGACCCCATAAACAACATTTTTTGAGGTTTGCAAAACTGCAGCAAATCCTGTAGTACTCAAAGAGATATTTTTAACAAGGTATCGTGCGTTCCAAACAAAGATCATATGATCAAGTTACGACCCCAGGAAGTTGGTTGCCCAACTAACCCCCACGGGGCCCACAAAATCTTATTGTTTCATCTGCTAGGGTTAGTGTTTTTGTTGTTTAGGGTTTTCCTTTGTTGTTCAATTATAAAAATTCCCTTGAGCCTCATTTTAACACAGTTCAGAGGCATGTAGCCACCACATCTCTTCTCAGAGATAAGCTACCATCGCTCGAACTGTTTTATTTCCATTATGTGTGTAAGAATCTTTTTGTTCTTTGATATTAATGAAATGAAAATTTATTTATGTTTAATCTTTGTGTTTATATTTATATATGTATTTGTTGTGTTCCTGCATAAGTCTGGATCAATAATATCGAAGTGATTGACTTTTTCTCATCTTTTCTTTGCATGTCCCCAACGAGGTCAGTATATAAGGAGTTAGGGTTTGAATTGGTTGAACCTTTGCAAGATCAACCTCGCAAACCCTGACAGCCTCCCATGGTGGAAGAAAACAAAGAAGAGGGAGCAAGAGATCCTTTCAACCTATTTCTCAAGGAAGTCCTCAAGCGACAAAAGAACGCGATGATGGATAACTTTGTCCAGATCCTTCAATGAATACCCATAGGCGACGCATCTTCATCCAGCAGCCACTCTAGAGGCACCACTCCTTTTAAGGTACAAGTTAACTTTGACATTCCCATATCTGAATGCCAGATAGATGTAGATGTTGTAGATATACGGTTAAATCTATTGGAAGAATATTTTTCAGTTCATGACTTTTTCAATCGAGAAAATATTACTTTTTCACTCCTCAAGTTGCCTCCCATGTCAAGGATAGGTGGGAAACCTACTATGAACAAAAGGACGAGAGAGAATCCTCACTTTTTTTCAGATGCACCCACTTGGAATTATTTCTGAGACGCCATCAAGGAAAAATATTACCCTCTCGGGAGCTATGAAGACAAATACATAAAGCGGAGCACATTGCGGCAGGGAAGGGACCAAGATGTGCCAAAGTTCACAATTATTTTCATACCCTTTGCACAAAGCTGGGTATCAAGGATTTTAAGCGGAATTTGGTACTCAACTACCGCGATTGTCTACACAAATACATCCAAGATAAGATGGAGTTCATGTACATCTCCTCGCTTGGCATCGCCTATTGATACATTGTCAAGATCGAGCATAAATTTAAACAGAAGAAGCGAGACTTTGGATATGCAAATCCAAAGCAAGGGAAAGTGTTAGAAAATTATATATACACGAGCATGAAACACATAATATTGCAGAAATATAAACACAAAAAAGCATAAAAACAAAAAGACCACAGATATACGGTTCCCCAGTTTGGGCTACGTCCACCCCGAACATCCAATCCTTCCTTTCTAATTATCGCAGCAAAATAAGAAACACAACCACAACATCCGCTAAAATATATCCTATTTTTTCTCTCACAGTCTCACCTCTTTGTTCTTGCTCAAAGAATACACAATCTATACATAGCCCAAATACAATCCTCTCATACACAAGAGAGGTGGTTCCTTCTAGGCAAAAAAACCCTAAACTAAACACAAGTTACTACGTCAAATTAATCCCCTAATGAAACAGCTCTAGATTGACTAAAAATTAGTAACTTCTACAAGTGCAATTTTTACATCTGCTTTTAAGTTTCAGGGTGTTGCCCCCAAAAACCCGCCGGGGGACTGTTGGCCCCCTGGACCCCCCACCGTCAGCCCCCCCGACCTCACGGGGGGACAAGCCCTGACCCCCCCCCGCGTGGAGGTGTGTACAAACTTCCTAGGGTATACATCTGGCTGAAACAAAGACCTCTAAACATTCATGCTCCACACCTAACAATCTCCCACTTGGAGAATGATTGTAGCAACTCCATCGTTGCTTCATTTGCTGGATAGTGACTCCTCTTTGAACCTGGCTATTTCTCATCTTCATCATCATCCTTGAAGACCAATTGAAACTAAGCATATTCTCAGATTCTCCCTGGTTACAACTTTTGTTAGCATATCTGCAGGATTCTGGCTAGTGTGTATCTTTTGCAACTTCAACTCTCCATCTTCCAACACTAATCGTATGAAATGGTACTTGAGCTATATGTGTTTAGTCCTAGAATGAAATGTTGAGTTCTTTGCAAGATGAATGGCACTTTGGCTATCACTGTATAACGTGCCCATATCATGCTCCTTACCCAACTCACCATAAACCTTTGTAACCAAATCATTTCTTTACTAGCCTCTATAGCAGCAACATACTCTACTTCTGTTGTTGAAATTGCAACAACACTTTGGATTTTGAAACCCAACTGACAGCTGTTCCACCAACAGTGAATACATATCCTGTAGTGCTTCTCCTGTTATCTCTGTCACCTGCCATATCTGCAAACATATCCATGTAGAGAAATGTTTGAACCACCAAAGCATAATGCTTGATCTGTGGTACCTTTCAAATATCTGAGAATCCATTTCACTGCCATCCAATGTTCCTTTCCTAGATTGTTCATGTAACTGCTTACAACTCCCACTGCATGTGCAATATCAGGCCATGTACAGACCATTGCATACATTAAGCCAACTGCTGATGCATATGGAACTTTAGACATATAATCCATGTTTTCTTGGGTCTTTGGGCACATTTCCTTACTAAGTTTGAAATGGCTAGCAAAAGGTGTACTAACTGGTTTTGCATTGTGCATATTAAATCTTTTCAACACCTTTTGTATGTACTCATTCTGAGACAATGTTAATTTGCGATTTTTCCTGTCTCTAGTTATTCTCATACCAAGGATTTGTTTTGCAGCTCCCAAATCCTTCATTGCAAATGAATTTGCCAATTTTCTTTTGAGCACATTTATTTCCTGCATGTTAGACCCTGCAACAAGCATGTCATCTACATACAATAACAATATAATATAGATGCCATCATTTTGCTTTTTCAGATAAACACAATGATCAGAGTGACATCTAGTATAACCTTGTTCAGACATAAACTTGTCAAATTTTAGATACCACTACCTTGGAGCCTATTTTAAGCCATACAAGCTCCTCTTCAACTTGCACACTAGTTTCTCCTTCCCTTTTACCTCATATCCTTATGGCTGCTGCATATATATCTCTTCCTCCAAGTCGCCATGGAGAAAGGTTGTCTTTACATCTAACTGCTCAAGATGCAAATCTTCAACTACTAATAGACTTAAAATAGTTCTAATTGAAGTCATTTTAACAACAAGAGAAAATATTTCATCAAAATCAATACCTTTCTTTTGTGCAAACCCCTTCACCACAAGTCTAGCTTTGTACTTTTATTTTCCTCCATCTTCTTCCTTCAGCCTGTAAACCCATTTATTCTTCAATGTTGTTTTTCCTGCAGGCAACTTGACTAAGTCCCAAGTCTGGTTAAACATTAAGGAGTCTATCTCTTCTTCCATGGCTACCTCCCACTTCTTCCTGCTTTCAACTTGCATTGCTTCTTCATAACATTCGGGTTCACCAGAATCAGTCAACAATAAAAACTATAATGAAGGAGAGTATCGTTCAAGGGGTATACTTATCCTGGTAGATCTTCTAACACCACTTTCAGGTGTTTGGGGTGCATGTTGCTGTTGTGGTGGTCGTTGTTGTTGTGGTTGTTGATTATTATTATTTTTAGGCACCTTTACTTTTTTAGTGATTTCATCAAGAACTGCGTATTCCTTGTTTTCTTTTTCCTGTTTCTTTTCCCGCAACTGATTCTTATACAAGACCTTTTCATTGAATATTACATCTCTACTCCTAATGATTTTGTGATTTTCATAATCATATAAGCGTAACCAAAATCATTAACACCATATCCAATAAAGATACATTTCTTTGACTTTTCCTCAAGCTTTGTTCTATTTTCTTTATCAATATGGACAAAGGCCTCACAACCAAAAGGCTTTAAAAAAGAGTAGTTTACCTTTTTACATGTCCATACTTCCTCTGGAACACCACCATACAAGGAACTTGAGGGCCCTCTATTTATTAGATAAACAGTAGTATCTACAGCATCTTCCCAAAACTGTTAAGGCAATCCTGCATGAAATCTCATGCACCTTGCACGCTCCATGATTGTTCAGTTCATCCTTTCAGACACACCATTTTCTTGTGGTGTTCTTGGAACTGTCTTCTCTCTATGAATTTCATGCTCTGAACAGTACCTATCAAACTCTTTGCTGCAATATTCACCTCCATTGTCTGATCTAAGACACTTCAATTTCTTTCCTGTCTCAATCTCAACCAAAGCCATTTCTTGAAAGTATCAAATACATCAAATTTATTCTTAATACAATAAATCCAAGTTTTTCTAGTTGCATCATCAATAAAAGTAACATAATAACGAGAGCCACCAAGAGATGATACCTGATCGGGCCCCCATACATCATAGTATTGAAGGCCAATCGATTCTACCAAGGGTTTCGAGATGTTCATGTACGCATAGATATCTGCATACGATGTTTGTCATCCCCGCTTCATGATCACCGAAATTTTCACGAAATCCCCAATAGTGTTCCCCATTCCTTCCAGGATATCGAGTTCCCAGAAGTTGTCAGGGAGGGAGTTAGATTGGAACCACTAAGAATTTTTCCTTGTTCGGATTTAAACACTCCTCCCAGCATTGCATGAATATGCCCACATTATTCATAAAGTATGGTCCATTTTCAAAGACCCTCTTCCTATCCTCCATATTTGCAAAAATAGCCCTTGGCTAGCAGTCTCAATTCCAATGGCCCTTTGGGTTTCCACTTTAGTTGGATCCAGTTCACAATGTCTTGCTCTTTCGGCCAGATTCCCATAAATTTACATATTAATGTGTGATCCTTCCTAAATTGACGAGATTTTTCCAATCAACTATGGGGAATCACAAACTTAGGGTTTTCACTAACCTTCGGGAAGCATCTACTTTTCATCTACGCCTACCATTGAACCCCAAAATTGTGTTCTCCCATGTGCCGACGTGTGCCCCCAAAGAACTCACTCCTCCATTCTCGCTCGCAAACATTGGTACGCCATCACTCGACTTTCCAAGCATTCTGTTGATTGCACTTTTTTAGGAGGGGGTATCCCCCAGGCTTGGAAATTGACATCCTACAAGACGTATTTTAAGTTTTAGCATGTATTTTACGATTGGTAAAAATTTGTGCAGGTCAAATTTGAAGTTTAAAATATATTAGGGTCTCGTCATTTTGACGTTTAATTAAAAATCTATTGTATCGAAATTTACAAATCCCCAAAAGTATTTATTATAACTAAGGTTGAGTTTACAAAAATCTAATCATAATGCACATATTACACATAAGTGATCCACATCGGTGATGCAGTGAATTATGGCAGGGCTATGGTAGGGCTATGGCTAGCGTACTATATTCTTTTAAGATCTAGTTGTTGAGAATTAATGGGACATTATGGGGACTACAGCGCTATGGCTAGCGTGCTATATTCTTTCAAGATCTGGTTGTTGAGAATTAATGGGACATTATAGGAGTAACCGTCAGCCATATGAATATTGATGACATAATTTAATGACCTATTTACTAGCATTGGAATTGACTCTTACCACTTTCACCTTTGCATCTAACCATATATGGTTTGATGAATTATGTGTTATATGGTCTTACATTTTCCTCTGCCATTGCTCTTTCTTGTTAATTGAGAAAAGCAATAACATCCCTACAATCTTTTAATTTACCCTACTGCACTGTTGAATTTGTTAGTGTCTAAATATGGCATGCTTTCCATTCAAAACGGCTAGACTGGTTACATTTTCCTCTGCCATTGCTCTTTCTTGCTAATTGGGAAAAGCAATAGCATCCATGCAATCTTTTAATTTACCCTATTGCATTGTTGAATTTGTTAGTGTCTAAATATGGCATACTTTCTCCTTCAAAATGGCTAGACTGGTGGTATGCCTATCAAATATGTACTCTTTATTTACTTATGCCATTAGTTTATTGTAAACCCTGAAAAATACTTACAAGTTATGTAAAATTTGATATGGTATACAACCCTTAGGAAATTTTGAAGTAAATTAAGGCGTGGTTGCTTTATTTACTTATGTTATTGTAAAACCTGAAAAATATGTGTGTATTTTAATTTTTGTATTCTAATCTATTATGTGTTTTATGGTTTTATGTAATTTGGTAGTTTTCGGAAGTTGAGGATTTGACTTTTCAAAATTGGAGTGGATAAGAGGTTTAATTTTATTTGGTAGTTTTCTAGAATGGAAGTTGAGGATTTGACTTTTCAAAATTGGAGTGGATAAGAGGTTTAATTTTATTTGGTAGTTTTCTGGAATGAGAAGTTGAAGATTTTGAATTTTCAAAATTGGATTTATTTATGAATCAAAATTTCAAAAACATTTTATTTGATTTCTCTCCAATTTTTTCCATGATGTTTTGGCAATTGTTTTAAGAAGATTTTAAGGTTGGAAACCTTGTTAAATAAGGAAATTCATAACTAAGGAGCCTGCCCAATGCCCACGACTTAGAAATATATCCAATACTCATCCAAATAAAATTTAAGTAATTAAATAAATTTAGCCGCCTTAGAATGTTCGGTATCTAAAGTTTAAGTAATTAACTAAATGTGGCTTAAAGTTTAAGTAATTAACTAAATGTGGCCTAAAATTTTCGGTATCTAAAGTCTATTCTTGTTGTATAACAAGCTCTAACGTTATTTGGTAGTTTTCTAGAATCAGAAGTTGAGGATTTTGAATTTTCAAAATTGGAGTGGATAAGAAGTTTAATGCTATTGGGTATTTCTTTTTCAATTGGAAGTTGAAGATTTTGAATTTTCAAAATTGGAATAGATAAGAGATTTTTAAAGTATTAGATTTATTTATGAATCAAAATTTCAAAATCAACATTTTCGTCTATTTCTCCCCACTTTTGTGCATGATATTCTGTAAATTGTTTAATGAAATTTTTAAGGTTGGCAATTTTGTTAAATAAGGAACTTCATAACTAAGGAGCGTGTCCACGGCTTAGTAATCAATATCACACTCATCCAAATAAATTTTAAGTAATTAACTCAAGTGTAGAATTTTTTAGTGTCTAAAATTTGTAATAAGAGTCTTTAACGCAATTTGGTAGTTTTCTAGAAATGAAAGTTGAGATTTTAAATTTTCAAAATTGGAGTGGATAAGATGTTTAATGCTATTTGGTAGTTTTCTAGAATCCAAAATTGAGGATTTTGAATTTTCAAAATTGGAGTAGATAAGAGGTTTTTAATCAATTTAACTAATTTAACTAAAATATAACCAATTTAATTCTATTTCAAATATCACTTGACATTAATATATTTATGTATTTAAAATATATATTTAAAAAATCACTACGAACCATCATGTTTGGCAATTTCCATATACTTTGAAATTACATGCTATTGACAGGTCGCAAATTTCATGGTGATAATTTTAAGAAATCATGGTTTGGCTCTTGGATTTTTTTTTTTTCAAATGCATACAAGAATTCGTATAAATTTGAAGTTTTTGCGCACTTTGAAATCTTCAAAGTGTGCAAAAACTTCAAATTTGGCCCTAAGAATATACGCCCAAGTATACCGTGAGAAATCATCAATAAATGTAAGCACATACCTTGCTTTGTTGATGGAAGGATGAGGAAAAGGCCCCATGAGATCACTATGGATCAGATCTAGAGGAGAGGATGCTCCGCGAGTCTTGCCGGCGTCAAACTTTTCTCTAGGATGTTTGCCAAGGACACACCCTTCACAAACTCCTTTGGAGAAACTAGTATTTGGTAAGCCTTCCACCATCTCATGCTTGCTTAGTTGTTGCATATGCCTGTAATTTAAGTGACCAAACCTCTCGTCCCAAAGCCTACTACTATCATCAGCATGTGTAAGCGATAAGGAGGATTCAGATTCAACAAATTCAGAAAATGTATACAGTCTAGCTCCATTGTTTACCTCGTCGGTTGTAATTTTGGAGCTGCTATGTAGGTCCTATATGTTCATTGCATCTGGAGTGAATTCCACTCTCTTTCCGGTGCTAGATTGAGTGATCTGATAAACTGAAAGTAGGTTTACCGAAAGTTTTGGAACATGAAGCACATCTTCAAAGCTTCTGTGTAAAAGTTCCACTCTACCTTTTCCGATGACCTCAATAGGTGAGTCATCTCCCATGAAGATGGGAGGTCCTTTGCATGCATCCAAAGAGGAATAGACTTCCTTTGCAGCAACCATATGATGTGATGCACCAGAATCTATAATCCATGCATCAGGGGAAGAGTTAATTGCAACTAAAGCATGAATGTTGTTACCTTTCCCATGTGGCGGATCCTCAGTTTTCTTCTTAGCGCCCTGAGGGATGTGGTCCCCAAGGTTTTGCTTTTGAAGGATTTCTGCCATTTAGTCAATTTGTTTCTTCATGGAAGAGGATTCCGAATGGAATCCTCGGTGACAGTAGGTGCATTTGTCTCCTTTCTTCCCTTTCTCATTTCTGGAGCGAGAGGAATCATTGAAGGGCTTGGTATACCCTTCCTTCTTTGGATGGGAATGCACTTTTCCCTTGTCTTTTTGTTGTTGATTTTTCTGATTTGAATCAGATCTATGATTTTTATTATGGCTTCCATCATGCATAGCAAGTGCATGCACTTTTGGAGGTTTGATTTTCCCCATGCCAATGAGTTTATCTTGCTCAAAAGTAAGGGACTCCTTGAACTCTTTGAGAGAAGGCATAGTGTAAAATTTTCCTGTTACGAGCCTTACTAAATGAAATGTAGACACAAAGATGGAGTATTTTAGTCCGAGCTTTGACATAATAGAGAGAACTTGGCGACTCTCCTCCTGGGATTTGTCAATTCCACAACCCTTGAGTTGCAGCAATAGATCATTATATTTGGTGAAGAAGTCTTGAATTCTGTCATAGTTCCGTGGATCCAATGAGAGCAACTCCACTTCGAGCAGATGTCCTTTCATCTCATCCTATTTCTCATAGAGTTCTTCAACCTTTTCCAAATCTCATTGCCAGTACTGCAGGCAGATAGATGAAACTACAACTCTGGGGAGATGCACATGCATATGGATCCGTAGGCCTCATCCATGCGGTTGAGGTACTTGGATTTCTCTATGGCTGAAGTGGGTTCCACTTCTGCAACCATGGTAATCCTGTACAACCCTTTCTGACGAAGGTATTGAGCCATTTGGTCCTTCCATTCGTGATAGTTGTACGGTGTTAGAATTGATGCTTTGGGAAACTCCATTTTTCTGTCGATCTTCGATCTCCAAGCTATAATACTTGCAAAATAAAGTACTAGTGTGCCTTTTACCTAGCAACCCGTGGACTTTGATACCATGTAAATGTGTTAGAAAACCAGCACAGATGAATCTAGTTAGTAAAGGTTGAACACACAGCTTTGCAGAGCAAAAACACTAAAAGAAAATCGAAAGAACAAAAATAATTATTTATTTAGAAAATAGGCTACAATGCTCATGATATAGCATCACTAGGTGAAGATCCCAAGGTAATGCGCCATAGTGGTGATCAATGAGAGGGCTTGAAACCTACAACAAGTTCCAGAGAGAACTAGCCAGTTGCGAAGTGAAAGGAGGAGCAAATCAGGGAGTAAATCATGCAGAAAGGATCTTGCATGTAGTGATCAATGAGAAGACTCGACACCTACAACAAGTTCCGGAGAGAACTAGCCAGTTGTGGAGTGAAAGGAGGAGCAAATCAAGGAGTAAATCATGCAGAAAGGATCTTGCATGTAGTCCCATGCATGCATGAACAATCAAAGGCGCCAATCTGGTGAAGATTCCAATGTTGAAGCCTTGCATGTCAGTGAATGCTCTAACTAAGTGTCTGCACGTGCCAGTATTGAAGGTCCTAGATGTGTAGTACCTCCAACAATATGTCAGGATAGATGCAGGTATATGTTACAATCTTTAATATGTGTCAACATATATATTATATATGGATAAATGCAGGTATATGTTACAATTTTTTTTATCACAATCCTAGTTTTTTATGGATTTGTTCTAACCATTGTCTTTTGGACAACTTATGCATTTCTATGTAACCTTTTCATATTAATGGACTATCTATGCATTTCCATGAGAATGCATGGAATGCATCTGCAACATGTAACCTACCTTTTCACATTAATGAAAGTTATGATTTTGAAGAAAAGAAATTAAATTAAATAATTATTATTTTTATATAATATTAAGATTTAACATTTTAATAATAAATTTTATATTTTAAATTTGTTTAGATATATATTTGATAAGTGTAAATAATTTATTTATTTATTTTGCTTGATAAGTGAAACTTATGTACATTGCTTTCGATAAACTGTATGACATACAAGATGCGAGGTTCAGAAGAGTGTTCAGGCGGTATACTAACGAACTACTCTGTTAATTTTTCGTCATGCTCTTTGACATACAAGAGCGCCAAAAGCTCTAATTCTTGAACAATGTGTCCAACTATTACTAGTTAGCGTGAAAACACAAAGTCGGGCACACAGAATGGGTGCTGTTAGTTGCACATAAAAGCTAAATACCAATGACTGCCGTCTGGTTTTCGCAACAGTATGAAAGATCCTGACCAAAATTGCAATGCATAATCGCTGACCCGTAGAAAAGCGAAAAATCTTAACTGACTTTAGAATTGAACTAGGAATCTGATTTGGTTGTCAGAGAAGACCTTAACATTTCAATTCTTCTGGTCATAAATTCTATGACAGCTAAAGTCTAGTTTCTAGAACAGCTAATTCTGGTTTCTGAAACGAGTTTAACAAACAGCAGGCGTGACTTCAGTTAGGAATACCATCTTCTCTGGTTTCTTTTCATTTATATAAGATACATTGTTATTGTTATTAGGGTATCTGAACGCTATAGTGGGTTCAATCCTTGACATCTGTAAGTGATTTGATAGTTTTCATCATTATCATCATCTTTGAATTTTATAAAAATCTTCTGTTTCTGTCTTCATTGCATTCTTTCCTGACATCTGCAATGCAAAAGCTTGTAAGGGAGCCATCAACAGCAGGGTCTGTCATCAAATGTCATGGGCAGAAGAGGATTCAGGGTACTCCCCACTTGAGAGAATACTTAGAGGATGTACCCACTTTTAGAAATCCTCTTATGCATAACCAGTATTTTCGCCCCGTTGAAGGGTTTTTTGTGACTGAGAACGATATGGTAATGGAGGACATTGTTGTGGATATCCAGACAATGTCAAGGGAAACACAAGTACTATATCACAGAGCAGGGCCTCGGTCTGAGATATGTTTTAGCCCTGATGAAGTCCATGCTGCCATTGTTACATGTGGGAGGTTATCACCTGGCGTTAACACAGTCATCAGAGAGCTTGTAGTTGGTCTCTGGTTTCGGTATGGAGTAAGGGATGTAAGAGGGATTAGGTCAGGCTATCGTGGGTTTTATTCATCAGAGCCTGTGGTTTTGTATCCAAAGTTGGTGGATGATTGGCACAAGATAGGAGGGACAATGCTGGAGACCTCGAGGGGGGGATTTGATTTGCAAAAGATACTGGATGGCATTGAAGCCCATGGTTTTAACCAGGTTTATCTCATTGGTGGGGATGGGACCATGAAGGGTGCAGTGAAGATATTTGAAGAAATTAAGAGGAGGAGACTAAAGGTTTCCATTGCCGGGATCCCAAATTCTGTGGATAATGATGTGGGGATTATTGATGTGTCCTTTGGGTTTCACACAGCAGTAGAGGTAGCCCAGAGTGCCATCAATGCAGCCCATGTTGAGGCCGAGAGTGCCCCTAATGGAGTAGGGCTGGTTAAGTTGATGGGTAGGAATACTGGACATATTGCACTACAATCAACTTTGGGTAGCAGGGATGCGGATTGCTGTCTTATACCTGAAAGCCCATTTTATCTGGAGGGAGAAGGGGGGTTATTTGAGTTTTTAGAGCACAGGTTGGCAGAGAATGGGCACTTGGTGCTTGTTGTTGCAGAGGGGGCTGGACAAGAATTGATTCCCAGGAGACCAGAGGACAAGGAGAAGAGGGATGAATGTGGAAATCCTGTGTTCATGGATGTTGGGCCATGGCTCAGGGATGAGATGAAGCATTGGTGGAATAAACATCACCCAAATGAACTTTTTACATTGAAGTATATTGACCCAACTTATATGATCAGAGCAGTGCCTGCAAATGCTGCTGATAATATCTACTGTACTCTGCTTGCTCGTTCTGCAATCCATGGAGCCATGGCAGGCTATACGGATTTTGCTGCGGGGAGGATAAATGGGATCTATGCCTATCTTCCATTGGATCAGATAGCTGCTACTCAGAACTTTGTGGATGTCACTGATCATAGGTGGGCGTGGATAAGGTCTGTAACTAATCATCCCTACTTTTCCCATCTTACGAAATCCAGAAAGGAGGATTCATTTGTAAAATAGTGTGGCAGGCCAGATGCCTGAAATTCGAATCTAAATTTAAAGTTGAATCCACAATCCAATATTTAAGAGCAGAGGCTGTATCTGTCCTTGTGTCCTCTCGATTAAATTACTTTCAAATCCTTACTTTAGTTCAGGATGAGGACCTTACCTGTCCGAGCAGAGTTCAAAAGCAGAACCTTCCCTTACTCCAGTTAAAATAGAATTATAGAATTTTAATCTTCTCCCCTTTATGTTTTTTTTCTCTTTGCTTCCTCTGATTCAGTTCCATCTATTCTGCTGGATGTGAAAGGAACTGTAGCAAGATTTGTAATAATATCATAGTTAGTTGCAATCTAATGAGGTTACCAGCTCCATCCTGCTGGAAACATCTCTGTCGATATAGGACTCCATATCCACCTGGTGCATCTAAGGTTTGGGAAATGGGTTCTTAAAGGTTTAAATTGATAAAACTAAGACTTCCTACTCAATTTAGGACAAGATACATGCTTGTATATAGGAGATATAATAAACTTTTGATTCTCTGTAATGCATACCTTTAGTTGATTTTGTGGATTTTATGACAGATCCTGCAGTTTTCTGAAATTTTATTGATAACAGCTGTAAGTATTACATATTTCGTTAATTTGAAAGAGGTTTCAAGTTTGACACAGTTTCATGCAAATTATTGGCTAGTATAGGCTAGTATGTGCGTGTGTTCACGTTGGGAGCAAGAATCACGAAGTGCTGCGTAAAACTACTCTCTTTCATATTATGCGATATTGATTGTGAGAGTTTTCCATGGCTATTAAAAATAATATTTTCTGAGTATTGAAAAGAATTGAATGCATGATGTTTCAAGGAAGTGTGGTTGAGAAAGTGATGAAGTAATTGGATTATGCCGGGATTTTCTTTAAAAATTTGAAAAACTCTATCGATGTCAGAAATAACAATTAAATTTAAATATATAATATTTTGAAAAATATATATCAAATATGTTTAAAATTTAATTGAATTAAATATGAAGATCTTTAATGAAAAATAGTTATTGGGATTTGGAATTTTTTTAGAATGAAAAAGATCAGACCTTTTGTTGTGGTGAGATTTTTGGATTTTTTAGTGTTTTGATTAGAAAAAATTGAAGCGAAATCTTGATTTGTATTATTTAAACTGGTTTTTTTTACTGTCTATATTTAGCAGTGTGAAAAGTTCTTAGGGCATTTAGATTGTACAAAGTTACCCATCAAACTTGTAATTTCCATAAACTCCAGCAAGATCTTAGAAAATTAAACCAAAAAACCCACCTGAAAAACTTCCAAAACAATCTCAATAGAGACAATTCCAAATAAATCCAGAAAAAAAGTTACCGAAATTGCTCAGTTACATAAAAAGCCCTATATTATCTCAGAGAATAAATTTGTAACAGCCAGAGTATTTAAGAAAAGCAAACGCAGGAAGGCAAAATAGACTTACGACATTTTCAACATATTCAAAAGTGATCGACAATTGTTCCGGAGAATGGCGCCTGAAATTCAGAAAAATGAAAAAGTGCCAGAGCTTCGCACTGAATCCCGAAACAAAACTTGAAAATGCATTATACCCACATTGTAGAGTAGACCTCGTCTAGAAAGATTATTTTTTTTTTTTTTTTCAACAGGAAAATCATATTGTATTGATATAGTGATCAAAATACAAATGTAGGTTTAATGAAAGATTAACCTAATTCATCTTTGATGAACGCCGGATCATGATTCCGTAATGTTCTGTAAAGTATCACATCCATACAGAAAGGCACATTGAGAGTTCAGATAATTTAGAAAGGCCCATTGTGAGTCCCGGAGTTTTGGAACGATGAAGAAATACCAAATTAAAACAGTATTGGTGCCGCAGAGGCTGTGCGGATCTTGATACAAAAAGGAAAATGATGCATGGTGAGAAGAACTGTCTCTTTAGACTGCCAGAAAAAAGGGGGCCTATATGCCCAGAAATTTCAGGAGAGCCTCGATGCGTAGCAGAGTGGATGAGATGGGTCTTCGGAAATTTTTGAATATAGATTCATTTCGCCATATCCAGATAGACCAGCAGACAGCAATAAATAATGAGCGTCGAGATTCCTATTGTTCGTTCCACCAGAAAAATCCGTCCTGTACAGATGAGAAACAATGGTGAGGATAATCCATTGATAAGGAGAGATCATACCAGACTACCAGACTTGCAGTGATGCTTGACACTAGAAGAACAAGTGAAAGTTTGTCTCCCCGGCAGAATAACAAAAGGTACAGCGACTCGGCCCATTCCATCCTCTCTTCTGAAGATTGTCCCAAGATAAGTTCCTGTTCTGAAAAAGGAGTGAAAAGAAAAGAATCATCTTTAGTGAGCAGAAAGCTTTCCATAAGCGAATAAGAAACATCGGCATCCTGGGAATTGCCTCCTTTAGAGATAGAGCAGAGTAAATGTCTTTGACTCGAGTTGACTGGGCAGGGTCCCTACCAAGGCATCCGAAACCCCCGATTTCCGATTTTTTAATGGCTGTGCCCTGTAGGTTGCTGCGCACTTGATTCCAAACAGTGCAGAGATAATACGGCAACATGAGGTCCTCTACGTCCATCCAGATGGGGGGCGAGGAAGACCAGTCTTTGATGAGACGGTCCCAAGTGAAAATACCCTTGCAATGAAAATACCCCTGCAATGAAGATAAGATATCAAAGACGGCGGCAGAGGAGAGGAAAGCCCTTTGTGAATGAGATCTGTTCCAATAAATATATTCGACCCTGTGTTAATGGACCACCGAAAATTCCTCAGGAAAAATGGCATGATCTTGCGGAAGCTTTGCCATATAGCGGAGCCTCTCTCGATCCCAAGCGCTTTCCGTCTGTAACAGAAACCGTTGATTATCTGCCACTGAATTCTTTGACCTACAAATGTGCGAAAAATGTATTTCTGAAAATCCAGCTTGAAGAACTTTAATCGGCCGCATCCAGTTACTTAAAAGAGGAGGGGAAAAATTGGATTTATTGTTAATCCAATCAATTGATGCTTTAGAGTCGCCATAGACATGGAATCTATCGATCCCAATTCTGCTGGCACAAAATAGTAATCCCCACCACATCACTATAATTTCGGCCCAAGTGTTGGTGTCAGGGCCACAGGACCAGAACAAGGAAACATTTATATAGTCCTGAAGAAGGATGTGTGCCCCATAACCGCTGCCTTTAGAATTGGCAGCTCCATCAACAAACCAGCAGGGAGAATGAAGTTGATCGGGGTGAAACCAGAAGTCTACACCGGGAATGACTAAGGGATGGACCGAATTCCATGAAGTGATTGCAGATGGAATGGCTTGTTTTGTCTGGTTCGAGAGGTTTATCCTCAAATAAGATCATGTTACGGAATCGCCATATGAGCCATGAAATGAAAATTGCAGTAAATACAAAAAAGATTCTCGACTTCTGGACCTATAATACAAAAAAAAATTGGAGCGTGTAAAAACACAAATATGTTTTAGAATACTCGATTAAATATTATCAGGTGGCTTTACATTCCATCACATTGAAAAAACCCTGATATTTAGCAAAGAATTGGATCATTGTCCAAAATAAATATTTAAATTGAGATATATAAGAAAAAGAAAAAAAAAATTGAGATTTATAATAAATAAAAAGTCAGTATGTTAGTGTTTTTTATTAAAATTAAAAATTATAAATTTTTAACCCTTTTAAATATATAAATAAATGTTAATGTTATATTTAAATTGTATAAATGATATAATTTAAATCTATCATTTTAATTTTAATATTTTTTAATTAAAATTTTGATAAATTTAATTTAAAATATAATTCAATAAGAATCAAAATATAAAACAATTAATTTACACTAATAAATTAAAATGTACTTAAAAAAATGTTATGTATAAAACAAAATTATTTTTAACAATCAATTAAGTATTATTAATTGATGTCTATGGGGTTTTGGATTGATGGTGAAAGGGTGCATTGTTTAGGCACTCCTTGCGACAGGTCACTAGTTCAAATGTTACCTACCAAAAACAATATTATTAATTGACCAATTTTTTATCGGTTGACATGAGACAATTTACAAAGTGTTTTGACGCTTAACAGAAAATATTAGAATCAGAACGTGCCTTGGAACTTACTACAATGGACATGTTGTAAAATTTTATTCATACATGCTTTATTGTGCTTCAACAGTGAATAACTCTTCATCTAGTATATTGCATTCTTCTAGTAAAATGTTTTTTTGAAGGTCTCTAGGCATGGATGGGATTGATACCTTATTCTTATAGAGAAATTATTCTAGAGACATTATGATCTTTGATGTTATAAATGTTCATAACTAATAGTATGTGTTTATTCCACGACAATTGGCATTAATCATCCATAGGGATATTATTCGAAGATCTAGATTCACTTGGGTTTTCAATTTCTAGTGGGGTGCATTGTTTTTTTCCTTGTAACGTCCCTAGATAGATCTAATGACACCCGCTCATTTGACACTACCACTGGGAGCTTGAAATTAATGGACCCATGGAGAATTGAACTCGTGCCTCATGATAGAGGACCAATGACTTGGTAGGGGGGCTTCAACCAATTGGGGCTCGTGTGGGTGCTTTGCTTGTTAACAACTTGCAAATTAAATATTGTTGAAAGTGGGGCTCTAACTTACATTTGAGAAGAGATTACATATTGCCAACAATATCAAGAATACACACATACTCAATAATTAAAGGAGATGTTTGGGAAGGATATCTAACTATTTTACTATTCATTCTCCTTAAGTATTTATACATTAAAAGGATGGTTGGAGTAGTTGGACCCGATTCTAATTAATCACTCACTATCTTTACTTTTATATTTATCACTTATTACATAGATTTACTTCATGTCTTATATGAAAGTATGATGACTATTACATAGGTCTAATAGGCCTATCAACATATCCTCTTATCTCAATTCTTTGTTCGCCTTGAGCAAATGTGATTTGGATCTCACAGGCTAAGTTTTGGGAGGCTTGAACACCAAGAGAGAGGAGAGAAAGCACAAAATGTTTCCTAAAACTATTCTAGAAAATTATTGATAAAAATATGCACATACTAAATATATCACAACATATGAAAAGAAAGATAACTCTTTACTAAATTAGGAAAACCTTTACAACTACATTGTGTTGGGCGAATATGGTCTTTTGAAAGGTGAGGCCAATTATTTATACTATTTTGTGCCTTTTTTATTTACATCATTCAATACCATGAGTGGATACCACTTTCCATTTGGATCAATCCTCCCCCCTTAGGAAGCAATGGTCCCCATTGCATCAAATTTCGCCATTAGAAGTTTTTGTTGAATATGAACCAATGAAGAGAAGGGTTTTGTCTGGTTAACCATAACTGTGGGTTTGTGGATGACCCATAACCAAGCGTTATTGAAGATAAGGGTTTTGTGTGGTTAACCTATAACCATGGGTTTGTGCATAACCCATAACCAAATGTGCCAACTGTCAATGAAGATAAAGGTTTTGTGTGGTTGACCCATAACCGTTGGTTTGTGGATAACCCAAAACTGAGAAGTTTTGTGTGGTTAGCACTTTACTATGGGTTTGTGGATGACCCAAAACTGAGTTAGCAATGGAAAAGCTTGGAGAAAGGTTTTGTGTGGGTTACCGATAACCGTGGGTTTGTGGGTGACCCATAACCATGATGAACGAAGGTTTGATGATAGAATTGCCCTACATTATTTGTGGGCCAACTATGATACTAATAGTATACATGCCCTAGATGACATGGGTATACCAAGATGACATGGGTATGCCAAGATGACATGGGTAGAGCATGTTGCAACACCCATAGGATGTCAAAATGGCCATCAGATCTCTTGTTGGAATGTTTTTGAATTCATCTTGTTGAAAAGTGTGCAACAAGAAATGCTAAATTTAAAATGTACTAAAAATTGCATGTCGCAAAATAACAGTTTGGCCAGTGAGGTCATTGGCCACATTGGGTGAGAGGTGAAACTACTAAAAATAGAAAGTTCTAAAAATAGCATTTATGGGTCCCTTCCTATTTATAACAGTCTCTAGTCTATCTATAGGAAGTAAAATTAATTTTGGTCTTAACAGCAGTTTAAAATATTAATTAATTAATCTCCACGAGTTAATTAATTATGAAAAATTAAACATGAAGTCTTTGTGAGATCATGCAATTATTTTCTCCCTTGATTTAGGAATTTATCCATTGATTAAAGGAGATAAGGTTCAGTTCTATAATGAGAGAATCAGTTGACTTAGTTCTAACTAGTCAAGTCCAGTTAGATTATTTAACAAGTTGTTAAAAAAATAAAATATAGTTTGTTAATGCTTGCATGCATGTGACAACTATTATTTTAGATAACTGAGGATTCACTCATGGATAATTGTTGCATGTCAGTTTTGTCAGAGACCCAGTTGAGATCAAATGTGGGACAGTGTACTTTCAGATGCTTAACTATTTCTCGTAATTAGTTTTTGCATGTTTGAGGAACTAGTGTTCTCAAGGAATACGTAGTTGGACCATTGGTTGTTTTTGGTATGTTTGAGTTAATAGCAGGTGCTTTTGCTATTATTTCCTAAGCAAACTACACAAGGACCATAGGGAAAGCCTATATAAACAGGGCTTGGGTGGTTCATGAGACATATCTTCATATCTTCATAGTTCATTGAGAACTGAATAAGCTTGAGAGCTAATTCTTCTTGTATTGTGAAGAGGATTTCCACTTGATTGATAATACATGGTTGGGGTTTTATGTTGGTGCTTTCCCCTGGATATATCTTGTGTTATGTGTGATTATTACTCTTGATCAGTTATGCATGTTTCTACTTGATGTTGCTCATGAATTCGATTATGCTTCCGCTTAATGTTTTGTAGAAGTAGAACAAGTATTATGCTTTAGGACATTGCATATATCAGTTTGTTCTACAAGTGAAATTTCTACATGGTATCGGAGCACAGGTGACCAAGGAAGAACAGTATACTAGCAGGAGAAATTCGAAGTTTATTATTCGGGATATAGATCTCAAGTTCTTATCACATCTATTTCATCGATGGCGTTCTATGATTTGAGGCTTGAGTATGCCCTTGATGGCAACTCAAACTATATAGCTTGGAAGGATCGCATGGAGGCAGTTTTGGAAAATAATGGCCTTAAAGATTTCATTGACCAAGAAATTCCTATGCCTACTGACAAGACTGAGAAGGTGGAACAAAGGAAGTGTGTGGCTAGAGCTAGGATAATTCTCTTGGAGGGAGTGCGAGATCACATTGTCTCAAGCCTCCATGGGAAGGATACTCCGCATGCAATGTGGAAAACGTTGAAAGATTTATATCAGAATAGCAGTGATCAGAGGGAGCTAGCACTAAAGGACAAACTTCGAAAGATCAAGTGCGAAAGGGATGAGACGATCTCTATGTATTTGACCAAGCTCATCACATGCAAGGATGATCTTGCAAGTGTAGGGGTCGTGACATCAGATGAGGATATGGTGACTCTAGCACTCTCTGGCCTTCCTAAGAGCTGGTATAGTTACCAGGACTCGGTGAGAAGGGAGAAACTGCTAGATTGGGAATGACTATGGTCGGATTTGATGTAGGAGGAGACCAAACGGAGCACCAGAGACAGTTCTTCATCCATGCATGATGAGGAGAACTGTGCCTTAGCGAGTAAGGCGAAGAAGGGGAAGGAGAAGGTTTCTCTTTCTGAATCCAGTTCTTCCAATGATGGG
>APFE031017833.1:25411-47911 GCA_000404065.3 Pinus taeda
ATGAGTTGCAGTATGCTATTTATGGATGATTGGTCATGTTGGTAAAAATAGATGGACTTCTATTTTTAGACATATGGGTGGAGTCTATTTTTAGACTGCCAGTCTAAAAATAGAACAGTCGAATATTATTAGCTCTTAATAATCTTTGGACTATAAACATGATCTTATTCTCTTGGAGCACTTCAGTTCAAGCTACGGATGTGGAACATGAAACTGCCAGAAGGAAATACAATTTTCTAATGGGTTAGTTGAGCTATTGCATGAAGGACTTCAATTAGAACTCAAGTGATTGAGTTTGGTGGAGTTGATTAAGGAGTTGATGGAGTTGTGTTCAGTTTGACTTAGTTGAACTAGTTGTAGTTAGTCTAACTGACAAATAGACTAATGATGAGTGGTGTGAATTAATTATTAATTAATTCACTAATTATTAAATCATAAATCAACTAAAGAATACATCATTTAACTCAGTGCATGGATAGTTCAGTGGAGATAAGTGTTAGAGATGAGTGAAAGGGTAAGACAACGGTCAATCGTGACTATAGTTGTGCATGAGATTTGCACATGCATGGATTGAGTATTTCCAATGAGGATTTCATGGTATATCCAAGGGAAATATGAATTTGGATCATTCATTCATCAGTATTCTCATGTAGGATTGCGCAGTGGAGGCAGGCAAGCAACGGAGGAGATTTGAACCTGTGATTGATTCAGATCTGAGCTAGTTTGTGTGTAATAGGTGGAGATAGTACTGAGTACTTGTGAGGAGTATTGTAATATGTATTTTTACATGTTCTTAATCAATATAATATACAAATAGTTGGGAGTTTTCAGTTGCATGCTTTCCCCATGATATATTGTGTTGATATGTGTGATTGATGCTTCAATGTGCGCATGCTATTGTTTCTTAATACTGCAAAACTGATGATCAACGTAGAGGAGGTTATGTATTATGCATGATTCCGCAAATAGTGTATAATTAGGATAATCTTTGTGAATAAGTGCCATATTATTCAAAATTTCTACATGGTATCAGAGCAGGTTGATTTGTAGAATAAATTTCTACATGATATCAAAGCGTAGTTGATCATCGGATCTATTATTCAGAAAGTGTTTAGATGTTATTTCTTCAGGCAGAGTCTATAATCGGGCTAGGTAGCCTCTGGATTCATCCTTCTTTTGGAAGGTGAGATATCCGGTGAATTCCCATACAGTCGATATCTGTACAAGAAATACTTTGTTCTCACGAATTTTAGATCATAAGCGGTTGAGTTTTGAGCTGGTGGAATTCGAATTTGTAGCAGTGTTTTCTTGGTATCAAAGTTGAAATGTCTTTCAATAGATTGAGATTGGAGTATGCCCTTGAAGGAAGCTCGAAATATATTTCATGGAACGACAGGATGGAGGTGGTGTTAGATGATAATGGGTTGAAGGAGTTCATAGATGCGGATGTCCCAAAACCTACTGACGCTGCTCAAGTCGATGATTGGCAAAAGAAGACAACAAAGTGTCGAAGGATTCTGTTGGAGGGAGTGAGGGATCACATTGTGTCCAGCCTCCATGGAAAGGCTTCTCCATACTTGATGTGGAAAGCATTGACAGATCTATTCCAAAGCAAGAGCGACCAGAGGAAGTTGGCACTCAGGGATAAGCTCAGAAACATAAAGTGTGAGAATGGAGACAGTATGCCCGAGTATGTCACGAAGTTCACCCAATGCCAGGATGAGCTGGGAAATGTGGGGGTGATTGTCGATGATAAGGACTTGGTGAGCTTGGCTCTACTTGGTCTTCTGAAGAGTTGGCATTCCTATCAGGACTCAGTGAATGGAAGGGAGAAACTACCAAATTGGGAATGACTATGGTCAGATTTGATGCAGGAGGAGATCAGACAGAGCACCAGAGACAGTTCTTCATCTATGCATGATGAGGAGAATTGTGCCTTAGCGAGTAAGGTAAAGAAGGGGAAGGAGAAGGTTTCTCTTTCTGAATCTAGTTCTTCCAATGATGGGAAGAAGGTTGAAAAATCGAAAGTGTGATGCTTTCGTTGTCATAAGGTGGGCCATTATGCATAAAATTACCCACAGAGGAAATCCAAGAAGGGATCCGGGGAAGGATCTAAAGGTGAGGCACTTGCTTCACAGTTTGAGTTGGATTTCACACTCTTCGCATGCATGGTTTCATCCATGGTGGGAAGTGGTTGGTTTCTTGATAGTGGATCTTCTTTCCACATGACCGGCGACAAGAGTTTGTTCAGTACTTTGGAGGAGAAAGATCTCCAGATACACATAGCGATGGGTAATGATGAGAAGTATAGTGTCTCAGATGTAGGCACCGTTATTTTTCAGAGGGAGCATGGAGCTCGCCTTACCTTGACCGATGTCAAGTATGTACCAGGACTAAAGAGAAACTTGGTTTCGATCGCGATGTTGGAAGACAGAAGCTATGAGGTAGTTTTTAGTAAGGGAAAGGTTTTCCTTAGACACATTATCATTAGACAGATGAAGCAAATTGGTTCATGGGTCAAGAACATGTATGCTCTTGAGGTTAAAGATGCATGCAAAGCCTTGAGTAGCAAGGCAACTGATGGAGACTTGGTCGTTGAGAGGGAGGGTATATTACCTCTCAACATGCAGAGCCAGAAGAAGTCTCAGACGATTGTGGAGGAGCCATAATTGGTGCAGCAGCTTCAGGAGGTTGTGGAGCAGCCACAACAGGGGAAGCTAAGTGGAGATCGAATAGAGACATCTACTCATGCAGAGACCTCCAGTAGGGGGAAACTTTGAGCCAGGTGGGCTGAGGGATCACATGTAGCCATACCTCCAGGTACGAGGTGGGGCGATATAGAGTGATCGTCCCAAGGAGGAGGGGCAGGATCCTTGAGTTACTCAATCTCTTGGATGAAACCTTGCTACAGGAGCCCTGATATGGAGTAGCAGGAACTAACTGATTGGGTAGAGATAGATGCGGATGAAGAGGCAGAGAGAGTGACACTGCAGGGAATCCTAGGACAACACATAGCTAGTAGGTTACAACAATGCGAGAGGCACAAGTGTTTTGCACAGTGCTAGGTGGCACAGAGAGATGTGAAATGGTGCGAGATGCATGGAGATGTTGCAGTAGCACAGATGTCAGAGAGGGAGCACTTGTCAGTAGTAGGTAGAGCTTCAGCATCAGAGTCTGTTCCTAGCCCAACAGAGTGGTTAATTGGTAGTGTTTTTGTTCCAAGTGTTGTTGGAGCAAGTGGACTGAGTAGATGTGTTGCATGCAGAATATTCCAGAGTTATAGGTCGGGTTCGAGAGGAAGCCTTTCTTGTTGAGAGGGAGTGTTGAAAAGTGTGCAACAAGAAATGCTAAATTTAGAATGTGCTAAAAATAGCATGTCTAGAAATAGCAGTTTGGCCAGTGAGGTCATTGGCCACATTGGGTGAGAGGTGTAACTGCTAAAAATAGAAAGTTCTAAAAATAGCATTTCTAGGTCCCTTCCTATTTATAGCAGTCCCTAGTCTATCTATAGGAAGTAAAATTAATTTTGGTCTTAACAGCAGTTTAAAATATTAATTAATTAATCTCCATGAGTTAATTAACTATGAAAAATTAAACTTGAAGTATTTGTGAGATCATGCAATTATTTTCTCCCTTGATTAAAGGAGATAAGGTTCAGTTCTATAATGAGAGAATCAGTTGATTTAGTTCTAACTAGTCAAGTCCAGTTAGATTATTTTAACAAATTGTTAAAATAATAAAATATAGTTTGTTAATGCTTGCATGCATGTGACAACTACTATTTTAGATAACTGAGGATTCACTTATGGATAACTGTTGCATGTCAGTTTTGTCAGAGACCTAGTTGAGATCAGATGTGGGACAGTGTACTATCAGATGCTTAACTATTTCTAGTAATTAGTTTTTGCATGGTTAAGGAACTAGTGTTCTCAAGGAATACGCAATTGGACCATTGGTTGTTTTTGGTATGTTGGAGTTAATAGCATGTGCTTTTGCTATTATTTCCTAAATAAACTACGTAAGGACCATAGGGAAAGCCTATATAAACAGGGCTTGGGTGGTTCATGAGACATATCTTCATAGTTCATTGAGAACTGAATAAGATTGAGAGCTAATTCTACTTGTATTGTGAAAAGGATTTTCACTTGATTGATAATACATGGTTGGGGTTTTATGCTGGTGCTTTCCCCTGGATATATCTTGTGTTATGTGTGATTATTTCTCTTGATCAGTTATGCATGTTTCTACTTGATGTTGCTCATGAATTCGATTATGCTTTCACTTAATGTTTTGTAGAAGTAGAACAAGTATTATGCTTTAGGACATTGCATATATCGGTTTGTTCTGCAGGTGAAATTTCTACACATCTCTAGAGTGATTATAAAGAGTAGAAAAGACTTTGATACACCTTGTCAGTTGTGACACTATGTAGTGTGAAGCAGTCGGTGTTGCATTATATGAAGAAACTAAAACTTGGGAAAAACCTATAAGAGATTTTTGGCCACATGAGTACGGAGAAAATACCAATAAACATCTCAAATGACATATGCATGTCTTTCATAGCAATGTCGCTCTGACAATTGTTGGTAAGTGACGAATCTCTCCACTCTCAAATCCTAAACGATGAATCGCATGCATAGCTCACAAAAATTTTCAAGGCATAGGAAGCACCCCAAGGCTAGGATGAAAACAATGTCTACTTTGTGATAAGAGGTGTCATGTTGTCGAGGTAAACAAGGGTGATTTTGAGGCCTTGGATGGTAGCATTGGGGTTGTCAATCAGAGCTAGACCTTAGGCTTCTCATTCTCTTTCCAATGCCTAGAGAGAAATGATAAGAAATATGATCTTTGAGAGAGCACGATCTTGAGAAGCAGGTAGTCCTTGGAGAGAAATGAAATTATTATGTCTGAGAATAGGTGGTCTTTGAATCCTTGCTTTCTTTTTCTTCTCCAAACAACACAGTGCCATCTACTTCCTAAGACATTATCATTTGGAATTCAAAGAATTCTCACCTTCATTGCACTAGCATGTGGATCTTGAGCTCAAATGGTTGCATATGGATATTGAACTTGAAGAGGAGCCTAAGGAATGTGATCCCTTCCAACCCTATATCATAAAATCTCCCTCTTAGATATAGTAGGATCAACACCATATCCATTAACAGAGCCTAAGGAATATAATTAGCATGTACTATTAAGAGCTCTTTAGGCTTAAGCCTTTTTTTTTTGAGTGTATTTGCGCACCATTCGGCTTGACTTCGAATCCTAATCTTGGTGGACCCAAAGGATCTAAAATGTGCCTTGTGATAGAGGGCCAATGGATTGGTGGGGGGGGTCTAACCAATCGGGCTACCTGCCTGGGCTTAGGCTTGAGTAACTTATCAACAGTAATCATGGCATTTTCTAATGGGAGTGTTGAGCATAATCGTGTCGCTAGAGGAGGATGTTGGCACTATGTACTTGTTGACGTTGGTGGTTTCCATCATGCTAAAAGGGCCATTTGTTGTCTTCATCGTCATCCTTGAAGACCAATTGAAACTAAGCATATTCTCATATTCTCCCTGGTTACAACTTTTGTTAGCATATTTGCAGAATTTTGGCTTGTGTATCTTTTGCAACTTTAACTCTCCATCTTCCAACACTGATCGTATGAAATGGTACTTGAGCTATATGTGTTTAGTCGTGGAATGAAATGTTGAGTTCTTTGCAAGATGAATGGCACTTTGGCTATCACTGTATAAGGTGCCCATATCATCCTCCTTATCCAATTTACCCATAAACCTTTGTAACCAAATCATTTCTTTACTAGCCTCTGTAGCAGAAACATACTCTGCTTCTGTTGTTGAAAGTGAAACAACACTTTGGATTTTTGAAACCCAACTGACAGTTGTTCCACCTACAGTAAATATATATCATGTAGTGCTCCTCCTATTATCTTTGTCACCTGCCATGTGTGCATCAGCATTTCCCTGTAGAGAAATGTTTGAACCACCAAAGCATAATGTTTGATTTGTGGTACCTTTTAAATATCTAAGAATCCATTTCACTGCCATCCAATGTTCCTTTCTTGGATTGTTCATGTACCTTCTTACAACTCCCACTGCATGTGCAATATCAGGCCTTGGGCAGACCATTGCATACATTAAGCTTCCAATTGTTGATGCATATGGAACTTTAGACATGTAATCCATGTCTTCTTGAGTCTTTGGGCACATTTAATTACTAAGTTTGAAATGGCTAGCAAAAGGTGTACTCACTGGTTTTGCATTATGCATATTAAATATTTTCAACACCTTTTGTATGTACTCATTATGAGACAATGTTAATTTGCAATTTTTCATGTCTCTAGTTATTCTCATATCAAGGATTTCTTTTGTAGCTCCCAAATCCTTCATTGCAAATGAATTTGCCAATTTTCTTTTGAGCACATTTATTTCCTGCATGTTAGACCCTGCAACAAGCATGTCATCTACATAAATAACAATATAATATAGCTGCCATCGTTTTTTCTTTTTCAGATAAACACAATGATGAGAGTGACATCTAGTATAACCTTGTTCAGACATAAACTTGTCAAATTTTAGATACCACTGCCTTGGAGCCTGTTTTAAGCCATACAAGCTCTCCTTCAACATGCACACTAGTTTCTCCTTCCCTTTTACCTCATATCCTTGTGGTTGTTGCATATATATCTCTTCATCCAAATCCCCATGGAGAAAGGTTGTCTTTACATCTAACTGCTCAAGATGCAAATCTTCAACTACTACTAGACTTAAAATAGTTCTAATTGAAGTCATTTTAATAACATGTGGAATTATTTCATCAAAATCAATACCTTTCTTCTTGAATAGCCCTTCACCACAAGTCTAGCTTTGTACTTTTGTTTTCCTCCATCTTTTTCCTTCAGCCTATAAACCCATTTATTCTTCAATGTAGTTTTTCCTGCAGGCAACTTGACTAAGTCCCAAGTCTGGTTATGCATTAAGGAGTCTATCTCTTCTTCCATGGCTACCTCCCACTTCTTCCTTCTTTCATCTTGCATTTCTTCTTCATTACATTCGGGTTCATGAGAATCAGTCAACAATAAAAAATATAATGAAGGAGATTATCGTTCAGGGGGTATACTTATCATGGTAGATATTCTAACACCACTTTCAGGAGTTTGGGGTGCCTGTTGCTATTGTGGTGGTTGTTGTTGTTGTTGTGGTTGTTGATTATTATTATTTTCAGGCACCTTTATTTTTTCAGTGATTTCATCAAGAACTGTGTATTCCTTGTTTTCTTTTTCTTGTTTCTTTTCCCACAACTGATTCTTATACAAGGCCTTTTCATTGAATATTACATCTCTGCTCCTAATGATTTTGTGATTTTCGTAATCATATAAGCGATAACCAAAATCATTAACACCATATCCAATAAAGGTACATTTCTTTTACTTTGCCTCAAGATTTGTTCTATTTTCCTTATTAATATGGACAAAGGCCTCACAACCAAAAGGCTTTAAAAATGCGTAGTTTACCTTTTTACCTGTCCATGCTTCCTCTGGAACACCACCATCCAAGGAACTTGAAGGCTCTCTGTTTATTAGATAAACAACAGTATCTACAGCATCTGCCCAAAATTGTAAAGGCAATCTTGCATGCAATGTCATGCACCTTGCATGCTCCATGATTGTTCTATTCATCTTTTTTGACACACCATTTTCTTGTGGTGTTCTTGCAACTGTCTTCTCTCTGCGAATTCCATGCTCTGAACAGTACCTATCAAACTCTTTACTGCATTATTCACCTCCATTGTCTGATCTGAGACACTTCAATTTCTTTCCTGTCTCAATCTCAACCAAAGCTTTCCATTTCTTGAAAGTATCAAATACATCATATTTATTCTTAATACAATAAATCCAAGTTTTTCTAGTTGCATCATCAATAAAAGTAACATAATAACAAGAGTCACCGAGAGATGATACTTGATCAGGCCCCCTTACAACATAGTATTGAAGGTCAATCGATTCTAGCAAGGTTTCGAGATGTTCATTTACGGATAGATATCTGCATACGATGTTTGTCATCCCCGCTTCGTGATCACTGAAATTTTCATGAAATCCCCAATAGTGTTACCCATTCCTTCCAGGATATCGAATTCCTAGAAGTCGTCAGGGAGGGAGTAAAGTCGGACCTAGATTGGAGCCACTAAGAATTTTTCCTTGTTTGGATTTAAACACTCCTCCCAGCATTGCATGAATATGCCCACATTATTCATAAAGTATGGTCCATTTTCAAAGACCCTCTTCCTATCCTCCATATTTGCAAAAATAACCATGAAATAACCCTTGGCTGGCAGTCTCAATTCCAATGGCCCTTTGGGTTTCCACTTCAGTTGGATCCAATTCACAATGTCTTGCTCTTTCGGCCAGATTCCCATAAATTTACATATTAATGTGTGATCCTTCCTAAATTGACGAGATTTTTCCAGTCAACTATGGGGAATCACAAACTTAGGGTTTTCACTAACCTTCGGGAAGCATCTACTTTTCATCTACGCCTACCATTGAACCCCAATATTGTGTTCTCCCGTGTGCCGACCTATGCCCCCAAAGAACTCACTCCTCCATTCTGGCCCACAAACATTGGTACGCCATCGCCCGACTTTCCAAGCATTCTGTTGACTGCACTTTTATAGGAGGGGGTATCCCTCAGGCTTGGAAATTGACGTCCTACAAGACGTATTTTAAGTTTTAGCATGTATTTTACGATTGGTAAAAATTTGTGCACGTCAAATTTGACGTTTAAAATATATTGGGGTCCCGTCATTTTGATGTTTAATTAAAAATCTATTGTATCGAAATTTACAAATCCCCAAAATTATTTATTATAACTAAGGTTGAGTTTACAAAAATCTAATCATAATGTACATATTACACATAAGTGATCCACATCGGTGATGCAGTTGAATTATGGCAGGGCTATGACTAGCGTGCTATATTCTTTCAAGGTCTAGTTGTTGAGAATTAATGGGACATTATGGGGACTAGAGGGCTATGGCTAGCGTGTTATATTCTTTCAAGATCTGGTTGTTGAGAATTAATGGGACATTATAGGAGTAACCGTCAGCCATATGAATATTGACGACATAATTTAATGACCTATTTACTAGCATTGGAATTGACTCTTACCACTTTCACCTTTGCATCTAACCATATATGGTTTGATGAATTATGTGTTTTATGGTCTTACATTGTCCTCTACCATTGCTCTTTCTTGTTAATTGAGAAAAGCAATAACATCCCTACAATCTTTTAATTTACCCTACTGCATTGTTGAATTTGTTAGTGTCTAAATATGGCATGCTTTCCATTCAAAACAGCCAGACTGGTTACATTTTCCTCTGCCATTGCTCTTTCTTGCTAATTGGGAAAAGCAATAGCATCCATGCAATCTTTTAATTTACCCTATTTCATTGTTGAATTTGTTAATGTCTAAATATGGCATACTTTCTCGTTCAAAATGGCTAGACTGGTGGTATGCCTATCAAATATGTACTCTTTATTTACTTATGCCATTAGTTTATTCTAAACCCTGAAAAATACTTACAAGTTATGTAAAATTTGATATGGTATACATCCCTTAGGAAATTTTGAAGTAAATTAAGGCGTGGTTGCTTTATTTACTTATGTTATTGTAAAACCTGAAAAATACTTACAAGTTATATGTAAATTTTGATATGGTATAGAGCCCCCCTAAGGAAATGTTGAAGTAAATTAAGGCGTGATTTTTTCCAACTAACTTGGAGAGTAGCTCAAACTTAGGCTGGTAGCCTGATACACTCTCAAATTCAAGAAAAAAAGTGTGTGTGTTTTATTTTTTGTATTCTAATCTATTATGTGTTTTATGGTATTATGTAATTTGGTAGTTTTCGGAAGTTGAGGATTTGACTTTTCAAAATTGGAGTGGATAAGAGGTTTAATGTTATTTGGTAGTTTTCTGGAATGAGAAGTTGAAGATTTCGAATTTTCAAAATTGGATTTATTTATGAATCAAAATTTCAAAAACATTTTCTTTGATTTCTCTCCAATTTTTTGCACGATGTTTTGCCAATTGTTTTAAGAATATTTTAAGGTTGGAAACCTTGTTAAATAAGGAAATTCATAACTAAGGAGCCCACCCAATGCCCACGACTTAGTAATATATCCAATACTCATCCAAATAAAATTTAAGTAATTAAATAAATGTAGCCACCTTAGAATGTTCGGTATCTAAAGTTGAAGTAATTAACTAAATGTAGCCTAAAATTTTAGAGTCTAAAGTCTATTCTTGTTGTATAACGTAACGTTATTTTGTAGTTTTCTAGAATCAGAAGTTGAGGATTTTAAATTTTCAAAATTGGAGTGGATAAGAAGTTTAATGTTATTGGGTATTTCTTTTTCAATTGGAAGTTGAAGATTTTGAATTTTCAAAATTGGAATAGATAAGAGATTTTTAAAGTATTAGATTTATTTATGAATCAAAATTTCAAAATCAATATTTTCGTCTATTTCTCCCCACTTTTGTGCATGATATTCTGTAAATTGCTTTATGAAATTTTTAAGGTTGGCAACCTTGTTAAACAAGGAACTTCATAACTAAGGAGCGTGTCCATAGCTTAGTAATCTATCTAACACTCATCCAAATAAATTTTAATTAATTAACTAAAGTGTAGAATTTTCAGTGTCTAAAGCACTCATCCAAATAAATTTTAAGTAATTAACTCAAGTGTAGAATTTTCAGTGTCTAAAATTTGTAATAACAGTCTTTAACGCTATTTGGTAGTTTTCTAAAAACGAAAGTTGAAATTTTCAAAATTGAGCGGATAAGATGTTTAATGCTATTTGGTAGTTTTTTGGAATCCAAAATTGAGGATTTTGAATTTTCAAATTTGGAGTAGATAAGATGTTTTTAACCAATTTAACTAAAATATAACCAATTTAATTCTATTTCAAATATCACTTGACATTAAATCTATTTATGTATTTAAAATATATATTTAAAAATCACTACGAACCATCATGTTTGGCAATTTCCCTATACTTTGAAATTACATGCTATTGAATGGTGAAAATTTCATGGTGATAATTTTAAGAAATCATGGTTTGGCTTTTGGATTTTTTTTTTCAAATGCATACAAGAATTCGTATAAATTTGAAGTTTTTGCGCACTTTGAAATCTTCAAAGTGCGGGAAAACTTCAAATTTGGCCCTAAGAATACATGCTCAAGTATACCGTGAGAAATCATCAATAAATGTAAGCACATACCTTGCTTTGTTGATGGAAGGATGAGGAAAAGGCCCCATGAGATCACTATGGATCAGATCTAGAGGAGAGGATGCTCCATGAGTCTTGCCAGTGTCAAACTTTTCTCTAGGATGTTTGCCAAGGACACACCCTTCACATACTCCTTTGGAGAAACTGATATTTTGGCAAGCCTTCCACCATCTCATGCTTGCTTAGTTGTTGCATATGCCTGTAACTTAAGTGACGAAACCTCTCGTCCCAAAGCCTACTACTATCATCAGCATGTGTAAGCAATAAGGAGGATTCAGATTCAACAAATTCAGAAAATGTATACAGTCTAGCTCCATTGTTTACCTCGTCGGTTGTAATTTTGGAGCTGCTATGTAGGTCATATATGTTCATTGCATCTGGAGTGAATTCCACTCCCTTTCCGGTGCTAGAATGAGTGATCTGATAAACTGAAAGTAGGTTTACCGAAAGTTTTGGAACATGAAGCACATCTTCAAAACTTCCGTGTAAAAGTTCCACTCTACCTTTTTCGATGACCTCAATAGGTGAGTCATCTCCCATGAAGATGGGAGGTCCTTTGCATCCATTGAAAGAGGAATAGACTTCCTTTGCAGCAGCCATATGATGTGATGCACCAGAATCTATAATCCATGCATCAGGGGAAGAGTTAATTGCAACTAAAGCATGAATGTTGTTACCTTTCCCATGTGGCGGATCCTCAGTTTTCTTCTTAGCGCCCTGAGGGATGTGGTCCCCAAGGTTTTGCTTCTAAAGGATTTCTGCCATTTGGTCAATTCATTTCTTCATGCAAGAGGATTCCGAATGGAATCCTTGGTGACAGTAGGTGCATTTGTCTCCTTTCTTCCCTTTCTCATTTCTGGAGCCGGAGGAATCATTGAAGGGCCTGGTATACCCTTCCTTCTTTGGATGGGAATGCACTTTTCCCTTGTCTTTTTGTTGTTGATTTTTCTTATTTGAATCAGATCTATGATTTTATTGTGGCTGCCATCGTGCACAGCAAGTGCATGTGCTTTTGGAGGTTTGATTTTCCCCTTGCCAATAGTTTATCTTGCTCAAAAGTAAGGGACTCCATGAACTCTTTGAGAGAAGGCATAGTGTAGGATTTTCCTGTTACAAGCCTTACTGAATGAAATGTAGACACAAAGACGGAGTATTCTGGTCCGAGCTTTGACATAATAGAGAGAACTTGGTGACTCTCCCTCCTTGGATTTGTCAATTCCACAACCCTTGAGTTGCAGCAATAGATCATTATATTTGGTGAAGAAGTCTTGAATTCTGTCATAGTTCCGTGGATCCAATGAGAGCAACTCCACTTCGAGCAGATGTATTTTCATCTCATCCTATTTCTCGTAGTGTTCTTCAACCTTTTTCCAAATCTCATTGGCAGTACTGCAGGCAGATAGATGAAACTACAACTCTGGGGAGATGCACATGTATATGGATCCGTGGGCCTCATCCATGCGGTTGAGGTACTTGGATTTCTCTATGGCTAAAGTGGGTTCCACTTCTGCAGCCATGGTAATCCTGTACAACCCTTTCAGACAAAGGTATTGAGCCATTTGGTCCTTCCATTCGTGATAGTTGTACGATGTTAGGATTGATGCTTTGGGAAACTCCATTTTTCTGTCGATCTTCGATCTCCAAGTTGTAATACCTGCAAAATAAAGTACTAGTGCGCCTTTTATCTAGCAACCTGTGGGCTCTGATACCATGTAAATGTGTTAGAAAATCAGCACAGATAAATCTAGATAGTAAAGGTTGAACACACAACTTTGCAGAGCAAAAACACTAAAAGAAAATCGAAAGAACAAAAAGAATTATTTATTTAGAAATAGGTTACAATGCTCATGATATAGCATCACTGGGTGAAGATCCCAAGGTAATGCGCCATAGTGGTGATCAAATGAGAGGACTTGAAACCTCCAACAAGTTCCGGAGAGAACTAACCAGTTGCGGAGTGAACGGAGGAGCAAATCAGGGAGTAAATCATGCAGAAAGGATCTTGCATGTATCGATCAATGAGAAGACTCGACACCTACAACAAGTTCCAAAGAGAACTAGCCAGTTGTGGAGTGAAAGGAGGAGCAAATCAGGGAGTAAATCATGCAGAAAGGATTTTGCATGTAGTCCCATGCATGCATGAACTGTCAAAAGCGCCAATCTGGTGAAGATTCCAATGTTGAAGCCTTGCATGTCAGTGAATGCTCTAACTAAGTGTTTGCATGTGCTAATATTGAAGGTCCTGGGTGTGTAGTACCTCCAACAATATGCCAGGATAAATGCAGGTATATGTTACAATCTTTAATATATGTCAACAGATATATAATATGTCAGGATAAATGCAGGGATATGTTACAATATTTTTTTTATCACAATGCCAGTTTTTTATGGATTTGTTCTAGCCCTTGTCTTTTGGACAACTTATGCATTTCTATGGGAATGCATGGAATGCATCTGCAATATGTAACCTTTTCATATTAATGAATGTTACGGAGAACTTATGCATTTGTATGTAACCTTTTCATATTAATGAAACTTATGGACCATTTATGCATTTCCATGAGAATGCATGGAATGCATCTGCAAACCTACCTTTTCACATTAATGAAAGTTATGATTTTGAAGAAAAAAAATTAAATTAAATAATTATTATTTTATATAATATTAAGATTTATTATTTAATTATAAAATTTATATTTTAAATTTGTTTAGATATATATTTGATAAGTGTAAATAATTTATTTATTTATTTTGCTTTCTAAAAACTAACCATATTGTTTATATTAATTATGACCATTATAATGCCTATGGGATGGAGAATAGGGTGACATGGTATTTTAGCTAAGGCACTTCGTGGTGTAAAGGTTAAATGGTGACAGGGTGTTTTAGTTAAGGCACTTTGTGGTGTAAAGTTCACCCGTTTGAAACTCTATGGGCAAAAATCCAACCATACTATGGGTTGATGTGGCCTAAGCCAAATGTGACCTCAGGTGATTTTAATAACTTAGATGCCCCTAGATTATGGTTACTCAAGCCACAAATTAAGTGTTCCAATTAACTCGCATTATTTATTATTATAATTATTATAACCAATTAAATCAACAATAAAAATATATATTATATATTATATTTTTAAGTTAATCTAGACCATATATATTTTATATATTGGCTAAAAATTTACATTGCTATAAAAATTTAAAGTTATAAATTCTGTATTTTATTTATTTATTTTCAAAAATATATATGTATATTTAACTTTTTACAATAAATTAATGTAAATTTATATTTATTAAATAATTTGAGAGAATATTCCATTTTTTTTCGCATCATACAAAATGGGATAAAATTTAATAATAATAAAATGCTTTAAATAAGGCCATCTCTTCGACCCTTGATAATAATAACAAATGTAAATGATATCCTAAATACTACATAATGAGAAAATATAAATGTCTATTAAAACCTTATATATATCTATTTTTAAGGTCACAGCCAAGGCAGACACCAAATTGGTGTATGAGACCCCCTTGTTTATGGGACAAGGGACCCACCTCATACAAAATGGGATAAAATTTAATAATAATAAAATGCTTTAAATAAGGCGATCTCTTCGACCCTTGATCATAATAACAAATGTAAATGATATCCTAAATACTACATAATGAGAAAATTTATTCTATTAAAACCTTATATATATATATATATATATATATATAATATATATATATATCTTTTTTAAGGTCACAGCCAAGGCAGACACCTAATTGGTGTATGAGACCCTTGTTTATGGGACGGGACCCACCTCCGTGCAGCGATTTGACTGCTAAATCTATGAAGGCATACATACTCTACCCTATGACCTCTTAAAAAGAAACACATTCTCTTAACCATTAGACCCATACATACTCTACCCTATGACCTTATTAGACCCATACATACTCTACCCTATGACCTCTTAACAGGAAACACATTCTCTTAATCATTAGACCCATTCAAACTGTATATATATAAACATTTGAGTGAAACTTTTGCAAATTGCTTTCGATAAACTGTATGACATACAAGAAACGAGGTTCAGAAGAGTGTTCAGGCGGTATACTAACGAACTACTCTGTTAATTTTTCGTCATGCTCTTTGACATACAAGAGCGCCAAAAGCTCTAATTCTTGAACAATGTGTCCAACTGTTACAAGTTAGCGTGAAAACACAAAGTCGGGCACACAAAATGGGCGCTGTTAGTTGCACATAAAAGCTAAATACCAATGACTGCCGTCTGGTTTTTACAATAGTATGAAAGATCTGACCAGAATTGCAATGCATAATCGCTGACCTAGAAAAGCGAAAAATCTTAACTGACTTTAGAATTGAACTAGGAATCTGATTTGGTTGTCAGAGAAGACCTTAACATTTCAATTCTTCTGGTCATAAATTCTACAACAGCTAAAGTCTAGTTTCTAGAACAGCTAATTCTGGTTTCTGAAACGAGTTTAACAAACAGCAGGCGTGACTTCAGTTAGGAATACCATCTTCTCTGGTTTCTTTTCATTTATATAAGATACATTGTTATTGTTATTAGGGTATCTGAACGCTATAGTGGGTTCAATCCTTGACATCTGTAAGTGATTTGATAGTTTTCATCATTATCATCATCTTTGAATTTTATAAAAATCTTCTGTTTCTGTCTTCATTGCATTCTTTCCTGACATCTGCAATGCAAAAGCTTGTAAGGGAACCATCAACAGCAGGGGCTGTCATCAAATGTCATGGGCAGAAGAGGATTCAGGGTACTCCCCACTTGAGAGAATACTTAGAGGATGTACCCACTTTTAGAAATCCTCTTATGCATAACCAGTATTTTCGCCCCGTTGAAGGGTTTTTTTGTGACTGAGAACGATATGGTAATGGAGGACATTGTTGTGGATATCCAGAGAATGTCAAGGGAAACGCAAGTACTATATCACAGAGCAGGGCCTCGGTCTGAGATATGTTTTAGCCCTGATGAAGTCCATGCTGCCATTGTTACATGTGGGAGGTTATCACCTGGCGTTAACACAGTCATCAGAGAGCTTGTAATTGGTCTCTGGTTTCGGTATGGAGTAAGGGATATAAGAGGGATTAGGTCAGGCTATCGTGGGTTTTATTCATCAGAGCCTGTGATTTTGTATCCAAAGTTGGTGGATGATTGGCACAAGATAGGAGGTACAATGCTGGAGACCTCGAGGGGGGATTTGATTTGCGAAAGATACTGGATGGCATTGAAGCCCATGGTTTTAACCAGGTTTATCTCATTGGTGGGGATGGGACCATGAAGGGTGCAGTGAAGATATTTGAAGAAATTAAGAGGAGACTAAAGGTTTCCATTGCCGGGATCCCAAATTCTGTGGATAATGATGTGGGGATTATTGATGTGTCCTTTGGGTTTCACACAGCAGTAGAGGTAGCCCAGAGTGCCATCAATGCAGCCCATGTTGAGGCCGAGAGTGCCCCTAATGGAGTAGGGCTGGTTAAGTTGATGGGTAGGAATACTGGACATATTGCACTACAATCAACTTTGGGTAGCAGGGATGCGGATTGCTGTCTTACACCTGAAAGCCCATTTTATCTGGAGGGAGAAGGGGGATTATTTGGGATTTTAGAGCACAGGTTGGCAGGGAATGGGCACTTGGTGCTTGCTGTTGCAGAGGGGGCTGGACAAGAATTGATTCCCAGGAGACCAGAGGACAAGGAGAAGAGGGATGAATGTGGAAATCCTGTGTTCATGGATGTTGGGTCATGGCTCAGGGATGAGATGAAGCATTGGTGGAATAAACATCACCCAAATGAGCTTTTTACATTGAAGTATGTTGACCCAACTTATATGATCAGAGCAGTGCCTGCAAATGCTGCTGATAATATCTACTGTACTCTGCTTGCTCGTTCTGCAATCCATGGAGCCATGGCAGGCTATACGGGTTTTGCTGCGGGGAGGATAAATGGGATCTATGCCTATCTTCCATTGGATCAGATAGCTGCTACTCAGAACTTTGTGGATGTCACTGATCATAGGTGGGCGTGGATAAGGTCTGTAACTAATCATCCCTACTTTTCCCATCTTACGAAATCCAGAAAGGAGGATTCATTTGTAAAACAGTGTGGAAGGCCAGATGCATGAAATTCGAATCTAAATTTAAAGTTGAATCCACAATCCAATATTTAAGAGCAGAGGCTGTATCTGTCCTTGTATCCTCTCGATTAAATTACTTTCAAGTCCTTCCTTTAGTTCAGAATGAGGACCTTACCTGTCCGAGCAGAGTTCAAAAGCAGAACCTTCCCTTCAGTTAAAATAGAATTATAGAATTTTAATCTTCTCCCCTTTATGTTTTTTTTTCTCTTTGCTTCATCTGATTCAGTTCCATCTATTCTGCTGGATGTGAAAGGAACTGTAGCAAGATTTGTAATAATATCATAGTTAGTTGCAATCTAATGAGATTACCAGCTCCATCCTGCTCGAAACATCTCTGTCGATATAGGCACTCCATATCCACCTGGTGCATCTAAGGTTTGGGAAATGGGTTCTTAAAGGTTTAAATTGATAAAACTAAGACTTCCTACTCAATTTAGGACAAGATACATGCTTGTATATAGGAGATACAATAAACTTTTGATTCTCTGTAATGCATACCTTTAGTTGATTTTGTGGGTTTTATGACAGGTCCTGCAGTTTTCTGAAATTTTATTGATAACAGCTGTAAGTATTACATATTTAGTTAATTTGAAAGAGGTTTCAGTTTTGACACAGTTTCATGCAAATTATTGGCTAGTATAGGCTAGTATGTGCTTATGTTCACGTTGGGAGCAAGAATCACGAAGTGCTGCGTAAAACTACTCTCTTTCATATTATCCGATATTGATTGTGAGAGTTTTCCATGGCTATTAAAAATAATATTTTCTGAGTATTGAAAAGAATTAAATGCATGATGTTTCAAGGAAGTGCGCTTGAGAAAGTAATGAAGAGATTGGATTATGCCAGAATTTTCTTAAGAAATTAAAGAACTCTTATCAGTTAAATCAAATATATATATATATATTTAACAACATATAAAAAATGTTTTTAAAATTTAATTGAATTAAATCCGAAGATCTTGCTATGAAAAAACCTATTGGGGTTTGGAATTTTTTTCAGGGAAGAAAAAAGGATCAGATTTTTATGCATAATAACTGATTACAGATGACAAATATGGAAAAGAATTAAATGCATGATGTTTCAAGGAAGTGTGGTTGAGAAAGTAATGAAGTGATTGGATTATGCCGGGATTTTCTTTAAAATTTTGAAAAACGCTATCGATATCAGAAATAACAATTAAATTCAAATATATAATATTTTTAACAATATATATCAAATATGTTTAAATTTTAATTGAATTAAATATGAAGATCCTTAAATGAAAAATACTCATTGGGATTTGGAATTCTTTTAGGATGAAAAAGGATCAGTTTTTTTGTTGTAGTGAGAATTTTTGGATTTTCTGGCGTTTTAATTAGAAAAAAATTGAAGTGAAATCTTGATTTGTGTTATTTAAATTGGTTTTTTTTACTATATATAGATTCAGCGGCTTGAAAAACTCTTAGGACAGTGAAATTGTAGAGGGTTACCCATCAAACTTGTGATTTCAATAAATTCAACGGCTTGAGAAACTCTTAGGGCACTTAGAGTTTACAGGGTTACCCATCAAACTTGTGATTTCAAAATTTTAGAAAAATTAAACAAAAAAAACCCACCTGAAAAACTTTCAAAACAATCTCACTCGAGACAATTCGAAATCGAAATTGCTCAAAGATCGGCATCTGTTACATAAAAAGCCCTATTTTATCTCAGAGAATAAATCTGTAACAGCCAGAGTATTTAAAAAAAGCAAACGCAGGGAGGCAAAATAGACTTGTGACATTTTATGTTAAGCTCCATTAACATTTTCCCCAACTGCTGCCTACAATTACAGAAGTGAACTGCAGTCATTTCCTTAATTTCTGGAAACCAACTGCAGTAGTTTCCTTAAATTACGGAAATCAACTGCAATTAATTAATTTATTGTTGGGAGCTTCTGAAGTGGTCCATTACTCCATCTGGAGTTCTCTACCATGATTTGTGGAACACCTGACACATAGCCAACAGAAGCTTGATGGAAGCTTGGCTATATATTTATCTGTTTGGTCCCCAAGCTTACATCTTAATCCCCTTCAATTTTTACACCATCAAGTGAGAAACCAGAGCTTGGAAGTGCCTTCAGTTTTTTTTTTAAAAGTATCAAACGAGATTTAGGAAAGATCTGTGTGCCTCTATATAATCCTTTTCTTACCTGTTATGATAGAGTAGGTTAAGTTCTTTGTATTACATGCTCTGTTAATTCCAGCGTCTTTGTTGTCCGATTGTGAAAGCTTCGGAGACCCTTCCTTTCCACAGCGATTTTCACAATTGCCTTCTAAGTCGTGTAGCATAGTCAGTGGCACGCACGGAAGCTGTTGGAAGGTCTGGCATCGGATTCAAGGCGTCAAATTACATCACAAAGGATTTTTGTCAAGTGGATGGATTCTTGCTTCTCACAGAATTCTTGTGTTGGCAAAGTTTCGAAAGAAGAAGATTGCCAAAGCTATTGGAGATTTTTTTTGTTGAAGTTGTAGTTTTGGACTTAAAGAATAAACATCTTGAGCAGCATCAATGGCTGGAGGTAAGTTGTCTTGGACATCAAGCTTTTACGATTGTTTATGATAAGTAACTTTTAATTTCGCTGTTTAGCTTTCATTTGGTATCGGAGCCTTAATTTATCTCTGCCTTGGTGTGTTCGGCTTATCAAATCATGTTGTTATGAGAAATTACAGTCCATGCTCAGAAATCTAAAATATCTTAGAATTGTTGGAATTTTTCCGTGATGATTTTTAATATTATGGTTAGTTACAGTGTAGCCCTCGACAATAAGGTTGGGGATAAATTAGTGCATATTTTAATTCTCGCCTTGGTTTTCTTGGTCTCCATGAAGTTTATGTGGACTAAGAACAATACGTTTCCCCAAAAATATCAACTATTTAAAAAAAAAAAATGTTTTATATGGTTTTCATTAAAAGGAATTTAAGGTTTATTTATTTTGAGAGGAATTGTTGTCGTGATTTGCAGTAACACTGATATTTATCACAGTTTTTACTTATATAGTTTTCTTGTATGAAGTTTATTTAAAATGTTATTTTGACTTGTTCATTTTACTAAACATTTTTTTTTAATCTGGTTAAAGAAATGTTTATCATTTTATAAGAATTTTTTTAAGAATTTCATTAGTACGGTAATTGTTTCCGCTTTCCATATTTTTTTAAATTGTTTCATATTAAACTATGTATACACCATTTCACGTAGCATGAAATGTAAAGTACTGTGTATATTTTTGTTTATGCAATTTAAAATAAATAATGTCTAGTGATCCATATAACTTTAATTGATTAGAGAATAGCCACAACATCTCTAATTAAATAAAATTATATATTATAATTGATTAGGATCACATAAAGATTATTTAGACATTAAATTGTAATTAATTATACTAAATATAATAAAATTTTCCCACAGGAGTATTTATTGTATTTATGTAATTAATTAGGATAAAATTTCATAATTATGAATTAATAGTTTTATCATAAAGTTCAAAACTATGAATAATTGAATAATTGAATCCGCTTGAATTAAAAATTTAGCCACAGGGAATTTTTATATCATTAGATTCAATTTTGAGCATGATTTACATTGGTAAAACATGAAATTTCATTTAAGCCTCAATTTTAACATAAGCATGTGATTTTATTTTTTATTTTTTTAATTTTGATGCAGTTGTACACCCTGCAAATTTCTCTGAAATTCGTTGTGACATTCCCGAACTTAAGGGAGATAACTATAAGGTTTGGAAGGAAAGGGTTCTCCTTCATTTGGGGTGGATGGGGATAGACTATGCTATTAGGAAAGATGAACCACCGGCACTCACTAATACCAGCACTGCAGCGGACATCACGCTTTATGAACGATGGGAACGATCCAATCGTCTAAGCATGATGTTCATTAAGAATAAAATTTCAGCTAGTATTCGTGGTTCCGTTGATCAGCATGAAAAGGTTCGAGACTTGTTGAAGACCATTGATGATCAATTCGTCACTTCAGACAAGGCACTAGCAAGCACACTAATCATGAAGTTCTCATCCCTAAGGCTCACCAGTGTAAAAGGTGTCCGCGAGCACATCATGCAGATGAGGGACACTGTGGCTCAATTGAAGAAACTCGAGGTTGAAATATCGGAGTCTTTCTTGGTGCACTACATCCTGAACACCCTTCCGCACCAATACGGACCTTTCAAAATCTCATACAACACACATAAGGATAAATGGTCAATTAATGAACTCATGACCATGTGTGTTCAAGAGGAAGAGAGACTAGTGATGGAACTGGGAGAGAGTGCAATGTTGGCAACGCTTGGAAAGGGAAAATCTCAAGCCAATCGGAAAGGGAAAGGTAAAGTACCTCTCCAAGCCGATATCAAGAAGGATTCCAAGTGTTTCTTCTGTAAAAAAAAGGGACACATGAAGAAGGAATGCGCCAAATTTTAGAAATGGCTTGCGGACAAAGGTAATTTAATCTCATTTGTTTGTTATGAATCTAATATGGTTAACGTCAATATTAACACATGGTGGATTGATTCTGGATCAACAGTTCACATTTTGAATTCCTTGCAGGGTTTGCAAAACCTAAGGAAGCCGGTGGGAAGTGAGCAAAGCATCTTATTAGGGAACAAGATGGGCTCGCATGTGGAAGTTATAGGAACATGTTATTTAACTTTAAGTAGTGGTTTTGTTTTAGAATTAGAAAAGACCTTTTATGTTCCAAGTTTTTTTATAAACTTGATTTCAGTTTCAAGGCTTGTACCTTTTGGATATTCCTTTAACTTTTCAGAAAAATCCTTCAGTCTGTTTTATAAATCTGATTACGCTGGGAATGGTATTTTGTCTAATGGTCTTTACTGCATTAATTTACAAAACAATGTCACTTCTGGTTCAATGCATGTTCACACTAGCACTAAAAGATGTGTTATTAATGAAAATTGCTCTAAATTATGGCACCTAAGACTAGGTCATATCTCCATAGAAAGAATTAAAAGATTGGTAAATGAAGGGGTACTTAATACTCTAGATTTTACTG
>APFE031017833.1:50411-64274 GCA_000404065.3 Pinus taeda
TTATGGCTAAAAACAACAAAAGTGGGAGTCGAAATAAACACATCGACATTAAGTATTTAGCTATAAGGGAACGTGTTAAAGAAAAGAAAGTGGTCATTGAGCACGTCAGCACTGAGTTGATGATCGTTGATCCTTTGACTAAGGGCATGCCACCGTTTAAATTCAAGGATCATGTAATGAATACGGGACTTGGTTCCATTATGTAGTTTCTCATTGTATGGACAATGTTATTTTAATGAAATTATTAATTATTGGATGTTTTTCTCATATTTATGTGCACCTTAATTTGATTTGAGAAAACTCATTTGTGTAGGACCAGGAATAAACATAAATTTTATTCATTAAGAAATTGTTGCCACATAAATTATAATAAGAATAAATACATAGTAATACATGGAAGATAATACTTGTCATTAGAGGACTTATCGCCATGATTCATGTATCTATTACTTAATACAGATTATCAATGGGTTTTAAGATGAGACATTAAGTTTGGAAGTATGGACCAAGTGGGAGAATGTTAAGCTCCATTAACATTTTCCCCAACTGCTACCTACAATTACGGAAGTGAACTGCAGTCATTTCCTTAATTTCTAGAAACCAACTGCAGTAGTTTCATTAAATTACGGAAATCAACTGCAGTTAATTAATTTATTGTTGGGAGCTTCTGAAGTGGTCCATTACTCCATCTGGAGTTCTCTACCATGATCTGTGGAACACCTGACACATAGCCAACAGAAGCTTGATGGAAGCTTGGCTATATATTTATCTGTTTGGTCCCCAAGTTTACATCTTAATTCCCTTCAGTTTTTACACCATCAAGTGAGAAAGCAGAGCTTGGAAGTGCCTTCAGTTTTTTAAAAGTGCCAAACGAGATTTAGGAAAGATCTGTGTGCCTCTATATAATCCTTTTCTTACCTGCTGTGATAGAGTAGGTTAAGTTCTTTGTGTTACATGCTCTGTTAATTCCAGCGTTTTTGTTGTCCGGTTGTAAAAGCTTCGGAGACCCCTCCTTTCCACAGTGATTTTCACAATTGCCTTCTAAGTCCTGTAGCATAGTCAATGTCACGCACGGAAGCTGTTGGAAGATCTAGCATCAGATTCAAGGCGTCAGATTACATCACAAAGGACTTTTGTCAAGTGGATGGATTCTTGCTTCGTACAGAATTCTCGTGTTGGCAAAGTTTCGAAAGAAGAAGATTCCCAAAGCTATTGGAGATTTTTTTGTTGAAGTTGCAATTTTGGACTTAAAGAATAAACAGCCTGAGTAGCATCAATGGCTGGAGGTAAGTTGTCTTGGACATCAAGCTTTTACGATTGTTTATGATAAGTAACTTTTAATTCCGTTGTTTAGCTTTCATTCTCCACTGTGGAGATGGATAATGGAGTCACTCAAGGCCGTCAAATATATCGACGCCCTCCACTATGCCATTCCGCAGAGGAAGAGAGCGGTGGAGCTCCTGGCCGGAAAGGAGAGCACTATTGTACATGTCATGACAGAGGTGGGGAAGGCCTACGTTCTGAGCTTCTTGGTGGGAGACGGGAACAACACGTGCAATGGCTCCATGATTGTCGAAGCGTTCGCGGGGCGAGAGACTCTGCAGGTTCTCTACGAATCGAGAGGGACAGGAGGGTTCAAGATGGGTAAGCTCACTTTCACCGCGACTTCTTCGGGGACTCCCATTGCATTCTTCAGTAGTTATTATTACATGAGGAGTGATGACTTAACCTCGTTGTGTGGTCCTGTGATAGGCGATGTGAAGCTTTTTCCTCTTCATGCTTAACTCCGCAACATTCTCCTCCTCGAAGGATCTGTTTTGGCCCTATCTTACAGTTATGTTGCTTCTGGTTATCTCTTTGGTCTAAAGACTCAAACTAAGAATTATAATCTGGAAGCATAAAGTTGATTTCACTCATAGAATTATAAGAAGAGGAAGAGTCTTACTGCAAGTATTCTAATTGTTGTTATATGTTTCTTATTCATCTTCCACTCTTTGCATTCAAGGTTTCATGGCTATTAAAATTTTCTATGTTTTTATGGTAGTTGTAAAGGTTGTTTCTCAGCTATCAAAATTTCTATGGTAGTTGTCAGTGTTGTGGAAAATTGTGATTATAATTAAGATGCAATTATAAAATGTAGTAAAATGCTCATATATCTCTATCTTCCTTATCTTGTTACATATTGTTAACACTGTGAAGAACTCACAAGAGTCTATGTACCGAAGTCAAAAAGAACCTAATACCCAAACAAAAGAATCACATTGGAAAGAGGCAGGAAAAGCATAACCAATAATATTGTTCCATTCACCTTTGCCTAATGTACCAAAAAATCTCCTTTAAAAACAAGAGTGCTTCATTATCCCATGTCCAATAACACTAGATCCTTGTGAGTATAAAATCCATGCAACAAAGCCATTGGCTCAAAATTCCACTTCTTTCTCCCCTTAGTTATTGTAGACAAGTTCATTTCCCAATGACAATAACTTGAGCCTTATCATAACATTGAAATTCACCAACAAACCTGCCACTTGAACTCTCAATGGAAAAAAGAAACATCTTATATAACAATATAGTTGTTATCATCTCCCCCCCACCCAGAGAATGCAAAAATCATGGATGTCAAATACAAAAACAAATCCTTTTGAAGCACATTTCCAAATACAGCTTACATAACATAATGTCATCCCACCACCAAACAAAAGAAATATTGTACTCCACTCTAGATCAAATTATGTTCCAACCACCAACTATTTTACCAATTAATAAACTTGATTTTAAATGCTATAATAATTTGAAAACCAAATTCTCCTCACCCATGAGGAAATAACACCCACCGCTCACTATTGCCACCACTCATTACTCTAAAACTATTCTTCAACCACAACCCAACTCAACAAGTCCTTAAACGTACAAACACTCTATGCAATCCAAAAACACAAACTAAAACCTAACTCTAGATTCACTTAGAGCAATTATTGAAGCATCTCATCTGAACTTCATCATGCACAAGAATGCACATGGTGGACATATGTACCCTCCCTCCCCAAATATATTTGTTTAAAATCATTACGAGATTGGAAAATCATTAACCTTTCATGAGAATGCACATGGTGGATGTGTAGCCTCCGTCCCCAAATATATTCGCTCATTAGCCTTTCCTTGGACAAAAAGGAACGTTGAGCCAAAGTTGATATTTTAGGCTGGAAGCTTAACTTCGTTATTTTTTTCCATCAAGATATGAAATGCATAATGGTTATTTCTTATTTCTTTCGAAGTAAATTTGTTCCATTTGAGAAATATGCTAAATTTCAAATCCTTTAAAAATAATTTAAAGAGATTTCCATAATTATTAGTTTTTTTATTTATTATAAAAATAATAAAATAATATTTATTATAAAAATTGAAATATCAATTAGACAATGTTCATAGGCTTTAGCCTAATTGTTCATATGAAAAATCTTAAATCAAGAAAGAAGAAAATTAAATTTCAATTTCATGTATTTACTATATATTTTAGAAAATCAAAAAAGAAAAAGTTAAATTTCAATTTTCATTTATTTAATATTATATTTTAGAAGACCAGAGAAAGACTATTGAATTTCAATTTTTATTTATTTAATATTATATTTTCCATGTTATTTGTTTTTCAACTATTTTAATAATATTGATATTTTTATTTAAAATTATTTAAAATCATATTTATTTTAATAGTAACTTATATGTTTACTTATGTTATTAAAATTATTTTGATAATTATAATAATTTAAAATTATATTTTTATTTATAATATTATATATTATTTAATTAATATACCTCTTTAAAAATTAATTTATTATAAAAATCCACATATTAAACATTTTTAATGCATTAAAAATGATTAAAATTAATATATCTCTCGCTATAACGGAAATCGATATATCAAATCATTTTACACTTTAATATTTTATCAAAATTCCTACATCAGCTATTTATATGGTGTACCGCTAACACACTAATGCGTCTCTTATTGTATCATATTGTAACTATATGGCAGCAACTTACGCTACCTTGTAGCGGAGAAAGTACTCTCTCATTAGAATGAGACCACCTTTTTAGCAAAGGTTAACCGATTACCCTAGGATATATACAATGAATATGGTTTCCTCTAAAGGTTTTTAAATTTGAAGTTGGTATATATGTGAGAGAGAGAGCATGAGTGTCATAATTTTGTAAAATCGTGTATTTTTGTTATAAATATATAAATTTAAAAAATAAAAATTATTATATATTAAAATTTAAGATTAATTAAAAATATATAATAAATAATATATTTAGTATAAATAAAATATAGGTTAAATGATTATTTAATTTTTTTATCTTAATATTATAATAAATAATTAATTTTTTATATTAAATATTTAAAATAGATGATAAATATTGATAATTTATTATTTTTAATTTTTTTTTACAATATATATTTGAAAACTAGTTAATTTAATAAAAATGGAAATTTATTAAAAAGAGATTAATATTAATTTTAAAAATGTAAATATGTGAAGGGTAAGATGAGAATAATGGTTACACATGTTGATTATGAACAACTATAACCATAAACATTTTTGTTTCTTATTAATGGATTTATGGAGTTCTTTTTCATAAACATTTGGTTGTAATCTTCAATTTAGCTTCTTAGATTATGAATATATTTGTAACGATGATATGACTAAAAATTGGATCTATGTAATTTATGTAAAGATCGATATCTGACTTTCTAAATCATATATTGGGATGTATTACAACATCTTTTAAGGAAAAGAAAGGGAATTCTAAGTGCATGAGAAGGGAAGAAAGGAAAAGAAAAGGACTATAATTCTATGAGAAGGGAAGAATAGGGCTCATAAGTTAAGAGGAAAATTAATATTATTTTGTTGTTACTTACTTTTTTATAACATATTTTTTAATACTTATTAAAATGTTCAACATCATTGAGATATATGGATTGCTAATGAAAAAATATGATTTTTCGTTATCATGTAAATATAATATATTATCTTGAGTGTACAATTTGTCATTCTTTCATTTTTTTTCTTTGGTTTTTTCCTTTGCAATGACGCAACAATACCTTATTGTTATGAAAGTTGAGTTGAGTTAACATAAATGAAAATATCTAAAAAGATAAAGTTAATTATATTGTTAAAGATGTAAATATGTGTATCACAAATTATACATGTTTAGTGTGAGATGAGCACAAACATGCTTAATTATGAGCAAACTATAAGCATAAATGTTCTATATATGTTTATTTCTTATTAATAGATTTGTAAAGTTATTTTTCATAAATATTTTGTAATACTCTTCAATTTAGCTCCTTAGATTATGAATCACTGTATTTGTAATGATGATATTGTTGGCATTGGTATTGTGTTGTAGTGTTGTTGGTTGGCATTGATGTCAACCGAATAGCATGATGGTAGCATGAGATGCAACTCATTATATGTGGATGCATATGCTTTGTTTGGTATAAGTGTTTGCTTGATTGCATGATTGGTTGCAGGTGTTAGTGCAAATACTAAATGATGTTTGGTGTATCTAGATGTATTGCATATGATTGTGTTGCAAGTGGCTTGTGTTTGGTTATGACAAATGTGTTGTGTAATAGCCTCGTTTAAAATTTCATGTAATAAAGTTGATAAAGGCAAAAACAAGACTAGGGTCATGGGACATGTATTCCAAGTTGAATGTTGGGCAAAACATCCTAGTGGGTGTTCATTTGGTTATTATGTCTAAGGGGGAATTGGCTAAGACATTAATTGACATTTTATTTATGAAAGTAAAGGAAATTAGGAGAAAAGGGAGGTGAAAGGTCACGTAATTGCATGAGAGGAAAATTGAAGGAAAAATAGAGGAAAATGAAGAAAATAGAATCTTCAATGATAAAAAAAAGCTTCTAAGGATCACTTCATGGCTTTTGACAGTTCATTTTGGAGCTCTCTCTATTCTCTCATACTCTTGCATACTTAGAGCATTCTTGGAGCACTTTAGCATTAAAGAAGGAAAGCAAAGAAAGGAAAAAGAAAAGGCAAGGAAAAGTGGGATCAACAATTACAGCTAGATTACTCTACAAGTATCGAGTTGCATGTATAATTTCCTTGCTAGTTTTGGCATGCATGGTACATGCATGTGTATATTTGGTTCACTTGTTGTCATTGACATGGGTTTTTCTAGGTGTGACAGTGACTTTCATCTTTGCCTTGTCGTTTCCAAATAGTCATGGTGTGATAGGGTTCTTTCATTGGTTGATCTTTGGATTGTCGAATGGTTTTGGAACTGGGTGAGGTGGTCTCAAGAAAACTCCCAAGGGTCTAGAAATCCCTTGACCGAATTTTACAAGATTGCAGTAAATCTTGAGGAAGCCCTAGTCGTTTTGTTGTGAGTCCCACATTCATGCTTGGAATATGGCATGGGGGTGATTGGATGAAAGAAATATTTGGTTCAACCTAATTTATAGTCAGGTGGTACGTGGAATTCCTTGATTTAGTTGGATTTTGCATATGCTAATAAGAGCTCTTTTCCTCTTGTATTTCCATGAGTAATTGTACTTGTTATTATGTCGCTTTAATGGTTGTTCTATCATGGTTATTATTATGGTTATATGTTGGTTATAAGCATAGTTTCATGACAGATTCCAGTTATGGCTCTTAACATGTTTTGATTAGTAAATGAATGGTTATTGAATGCATGGCCTAATAGATGTTATTGCAGATATTATGAGAAGGCAATATAACTTCTTGGTGATTTTCAAATAAGTTTCAAACCCGTATGTTTAAATATGCATTCATGACTTGTATATTACATGTTCACAATGTGTTTGAAAAAATGACTATCATGGTTAAGCTTTGTTAGGTCAAATCCTTGATCAATTTTTGTGTTAGACGATTTGTCTTTGTGTTTTTTATTGCTTTGGAAAGTCTCATCAAGTTCTGGGCAGTGTTATGGGGACTACCCCTAAAAAGGTGGCTCAGATTTCGCGGTCGCAGGCACAAAATTGGGAAAATTAAGTTGTAGTTGCTCCCTTGCAAGTTTATGTATGTGATTGGAGGCCTATAGTCAAATTTATGTAGTATTATGCTTGCAGCTAAGAGTCTAGATCATTGAAATAGAAGTTTAACTCAGGGTTTGGGCACCTGGAAGGGTGTTTTAGCTCTTGGGGGTCCTGTAGCTCCTAAGGAAGGTCATTAAAGTTTTGGTTTGTCGATTTCACTTCCTTAATTGTACTTAGGAAGTTGAGTCATATCATAGTAACTATTCGTCACATGTGTACCCTAGTAGACTGGTGAACTTGGGTAAATGTGGGAGGAGGATGTTACAGGGTGGTATCAGACTAGGTTTTGTTCTCTTTGGGTGATATTTGATTCATAGGGTAGTATAAGAGCTTCCAGGTTCAAGCACTTAGACTCGATGGGAGGAAGGTGATTTTCATGCATGCATGTCAGTTTCTATGTGATTTATATGCTTTCATTGTGATAGTGATTGTTGTAGTTTATATCATCATGATGTTGTTGGTATGTTATGATTCTATTATGTTGGATGAGATAGAGCAGGAGAAGTAGATTATCAAAGTGAGGTTGCAGCACTAGACCTCAGGGTGAGAGCAAATCATCACACATATTTGTATGTTGGACATGTAAGTATGATGGTTAATGGTTGTTATATGCCTTGTGATTATATGCATTACTATTATTCTATTGTTGTTATGGTTATATGCATGATAAATGCTAGTTAATCAGCGTGGTCATAAGCACATGCGTCAAATAGTCATGCAAGGTAGTTAAATTGTTGTTATATGCATTGTAGTCATACACATGATGATTATGGTCATTGCACTTAAGCTATTGATGTTATATATATCATGCTAATCTGGATTGGATTGTACAAGTGGTTATGGTTATGATATTCATGTATGAGTTGATATACTTATGATATTATGTTGTATTAATCTGGACTGACTTATGTGGATGAGATAGCCTTCCCTGAGATACATTGAGGTATGAGTTTGATTATGTTGTCTATTTGATTTATTTAAGATGTTATGTTTACAAGTTGTTTGAATGTTTGATTAATTGCATGATATGAGTATGTGTCTATAAGATTGTATGAAGGAATGATCTTGTTTTGAGATGGTTATACTAACACAATATGTGCTGAGACAACTAATATGCACTTGAGTATAAGTGAGCGATAGTTGTAGTATTATGACTAATGGTTGCGAATTAGTTAAGATTATGACATGGTTGTTAGTCTTGGTAAAGATTGATTTCAAATTAATAGATATAATGTCATGATCTTTGGAACATGTGACTGACATGTGTGAACAGTTGCAGGGAAACATGCTTGGCATTAGCGTGACATGGTAACAATTTATTTCTTTATATAAATAACAGATGGGTGATGTGATAGCACATTATAAGACTGAGTTACAGTAAGGTAAAGGGTAAAAGAAAGGAATTTGGTGAGAATTCCTTTGGCTATGTTTGGCAACCACTATTCTAAACAAGTCAGTGCTTTGCATGAAATTAGGAAGTCTTCTTAACCTTGAGTTTATCTAACATTATGTAGATATGTTCTAGACCTTGAACATGTATTTGACAGGTATAATAGTTTGTTTCCAATTATGCTAGAATCATCAAGTAATTGGAGTTCCTTGAGAGATGATATATGTACTTGTTCAATTACAGGTCAATGTGTTGGGTACAACAAGGTAATGTAATCGATATATTATTATGTTTATTTATGCATTGAAAAATGTGTTTTTATGGCAGTATGATGTAGGGGATTGCATGGTAAATGAGATAGCTATGGAATCTTGGAGAAAGCTCAGGTTGATCTTTCCTTTGGAGGCATGGGGAACCATGGGGATTGAGTCATGGTGTATGGTGAGAATTTTGTGCTTTCAGTATTTCGATATTTTTTTGTGCTTTATTTTGTGGTTTTAATTGTGTTTGATGCATGGCCATGCCACTTTGTTTGTGGTGTCGTATCACTATTGGTTTTTCATGGTTTTTTCTTATTTTTTTCTTATTCTTTCCTTTCATGTTTTTAGGACCTTGGATTTAGTTTGGGAAATAGGAAGGTAAATGGAGCGCGGAAAGAGCTGAAAGAAACCCAATAGGTAATGTAAGACTTAGATGAAGCTCAGTGCATGTATAAGGATAATGGAAGGAAAGAGTATGACAATCGGTTGGATTGGTTGGGTCCATTGGGGTAAATGTACGGTGGTAAGAAAAACATGAAAAGGTAACCAGGAAAGGTAAGGTGAATGAATTAGAGGCATTAGATGCCTTGGCTATGATGGGAACTTTCATTCTCAATGTTGTGCATGTTTTGGATAAATTAAGTTCTCTTAACCTTGATCTTATGATATATAGTAATTATGTGGCACTCATGATTATGTTGATGATTACATGTATATATATGTATGTATGACATTGTTTGACAAGGTCATTTGGGATCAGGATTATTTTATGTTAATGTTTACATGTATCTATATATATGTATGTTTGTCATTGGCTGACAAGGTCATCAGGGATTATGATTGCTTTATGTTGATGTTTATATGTATATATGTATGTATGTATGTATGTATGTCGTTTTCAGATAGGGCTGTCAGGAATCATTCTTGTGGAGGAATGATTGCTTATGCAGGTGAATGGCATGAAGGGGTTTCTGGTTTATGAGGAATCAAGTGGGAAGAGTAGCCTTGATAGATCTATGAGGTTAGTATCATGTGGATATGAATTGATATTATGTGTTTATAATATTCCTATGTTTATATTATGGACAAGTAATATTGATGGATACATCAACGGAAGGAAAGTAGTGTGATCCGTAGCATGTTGGAACAAGCATGAATAGTGGAAAGACACTAGAAGCAAGGTTGCTTGGTAGAGTCAGTGTGGACTCTGGATGTGCAATACTATGGTTGTATGTATGTTGTACATGTTGTGTATGTGGTGCTATGTACATATGGTTTTGTGTACATGTTCTATAGTGGTGGTATGTACATATGGTGTTGTGTACATGCTATATAACGGTGCTATGTACATATGGTGCTATGTACATGTTGTATATGTGGTGTTATGTACATATGGTGTTGTACACCTATTGTATATGCAATGTTCTGCACATATATTGTTGTGTACACGATATAGAACGGTGCTATGTACATGTTGTATATGTGGTGCTATGTACATATGGTGTTGTACACCTATTGTATATGCAATGTTATGCACATATGGTGTTGTGTACATATTGTATATGCAGTGTTTTTTTTTTTTTTTTTTTTTGTCTACTCCTATATTGATACAAAATATTTTTACACCAAGGCCATGGCCTCGAGAAAGCTAGCCCAAAGATGCGGCCAACAACAATACAAAAAAACCGGCTGAGTGTTGCCCTGTGCATATGGTGTTGTACACCTATTGTATATGCAATGTTATGTACATATGGTGTTGTGTACATGATATATGACGGTGCTATGTACATGTTGTATATGTGGTGCAATGTACATATGGTGTTGTACACCTATTGTAAATGCAATGTTATGCACATATGGTGTTGTGTACTTCTTGTATTTATTTATTTATTTATTTATTTATTTATTTATTTATTTTCTGAATTTGTCTACTCCTATATTGATACAAAATATTTTTACACCAAGGCCATGGCCTCGAGAAATCTAGCCCAAAGATGCGGCCAACAACAATACAAAAAAACCGACTGAGTGTTGCCCTGAAAGACTGTTGGGAACCTAACCATGACTAATACAAAAAAAAAACATGAAGTCCCCATTATCGTGCTTAAAACTAAAAATTGAATAGAGGCAATTCAGCAACCATAACACGATGACTGGACCACGACAAGTAAACCGAGAAGCACTGCCCAGAACAAAAACTGAGGACAAACTTCATAAACAACTGAGACTGAAATCGAGACCAAAAAACATAGACTAGCAGAGTGTCGCCCTCGCAGGGGAAACCGGCGATTAGAGCTGGTGCGCATATCATGATGGTAAAATAGGTGATAAATGAGCACCCTTGAGCATACAGTGTTTCAAAAAACCATTGAGCGCAGACCTGCTTAAACGTCATGAGAGGTGGAGGGCTGCTCTTCAATGATGCGGCATCCATATTTGTAGTCGTCTTCGTCCTCAGAGGGGTGGCCCTCTTTGCTTGTAGAGCCACCACCAGTAGGGACACTCGGGCCCGCCTGATCATCCATGACCTGGGATGCCATGCATTTACTAGAACCTAAGGCCTTACTCTGCTTGTAATCCATCTGAGTGGTACCATATCTGTCTTCCGCCAGCGTTTCCCTAGTCACCCCAGGGGTAACAGCTTCCTGACCAGCAGAGATCTCGCTAAGCTCTATGGTACAGAGGCCATGAAGGATAAATTGCCATGAGTGCAAGGGAACTGGAGCCGAGCAGTATTAGTAGCAGAATTGAAAGAGCTCGCTGCCATATTGTGCTGCCCTCTACCCCGTCCCCGACCACTCCTAGTAGTAGGATAGCGGTCCGAGCGAAAGTCCGAACAAAAATTCGAGGAATCCATCGTGGAGGAAGAGGCCTGGCGGACAGTTTGCCCCCGGGAGCTGCCTCTCCTGCAACTCATCCTCTGGCGAAGATTGGGCATAGTGGGAAGGACAGGATGATCAGAGCGAGCTGCAAAACTAAGGAGGCGGAAAAGGATTAAAACTAGCTTGGCTTCAGCACACAGATGGGCGAAGGGGAGGGCAGAGGACAAGTAGCTTTTGCAGATATGGTAGTGAGAAACCTGAAGCCCCAGCCAGAAATCCACCCAACGAACCAGAGCCCAATGTTTCCCCAAGATGGTTTGAGAGCGAATCTCTGCAGCGGCAAAGGGGTGACTTGAGCGCAAAGGAGGAGCGCGAATGAGATGAGCTGAGGGCACCATGATTAAAAGATGAATAGGTCGGAGAGGAGGGACAGGCTGCATTAAAGCAGCATTAAATTTGAGTTCCAGGGAAATAAAGACCAGTTCTGTGAGAGGCCGTGTGGCGGTGGAGATGAACCATGCGCACACCCAATCTACTACCCACGTACCTGTACCACAATTAAACACCTGGATCCGAGAATTGTATATGCAGTGTTATGTACATGTTGGATATGCATTGTTGTGTACATATGATGTCATGGGCATATTGGATATGCAGTGTTGTGTACATATGGTATTGTGTGCATGTTGTATATGTGGCGTTGTGTACATATGGTGCTATGTACATGTTGAATATGCGGTGTTGTGTACATGTGGTGCTATGTACATGTTGTATATGCAATGTTGTGTACATATGGTGTTGTGTGGATGTGGTGCTATGTACATGTGGTGTTGTGTGCATAATTGTACATGTGGTGCTTTTTGCATGCGGTGTTGTGTACATAGTGTACATGGGGTATTATGTGTAGGTGGTGCTATGTACATGTCATTCATGTGGTGTTGTGTACATGTCGTGCATGTGGTGTTGTGTACATGTGGTGTTGTGCACATTATTATGCAGGTGGTGTTGTGTAAACATTGTGCAGTTGGTGTAGTGTAGACATTGTGCATGTGGTACTGTTGTGCATGTGGTATTTTGTATGTGCATTGTGTAGTCTTGGTATCGTGACATGTGTATTCATTGTGTTGTACTATGTGTACTTATATGTATTGTGTTGTACACTAGGTGTGGGTGTATGTGTTGTGTTGTACACTAGGTGTGGGTGTAGGTATTGTGTTGTACACCAAGTGTAGGTGTATATGTTGTGTTGTATGTTGGGTGTAGGTGTATGTGATGTGTGGCATACTATGTGTGGTTGTATGTGTGTGATGTACAATAGATGTATGTGTACATGGTTGAAGAGAAGAGAAGCATTGGATTCTTACTGAATGGGGAAATTGATTTGGAGTGCATATAAAAAGGACAAGGAAAAAGGTAGAAGCAAAGGACCAATTGAAGGATATGTATCAGTATTTTATTTCTATATTAATTATGCATGTGGTCTATGCTTTTTATCTATGATTTTTGAGTTAATTGGGTGTGACATATTTATACATGATGAATTGATCAAATAATTAGTTTGACTTGTTGTGACAGGAAGTGAATAAATTTGCAAGTGTACTTTATTGACGGGCCACCGATGAGGTATGATTTGAATTTATTCCAATTTATTTTGAATCTAGTGGAAATTATGTGCTTAGTACAGGAAAACATGGAAATGCCTAGTTTGGGGTGGTTGAAACTGACTGCAAGAATGTTAGCAACAACAATGAAAGGAATTGGAACAGGTAGCAGTATGTTGGTAAATCATTCAGGAGCAGGGCCATTGTGGGACACTAGTACCCAATGGTGCCCAATGATTTCCATGATCATGTTATGACTAGTATGATGGTTTGAGGCAGGGATAATACCTTGTTTTTTGGACCTTCTGCTGGGTGGAAACCTTACCAAGTGATGGATCACCTGGGAAATGGGATCTCAGGGAACTTGGAAGGTGAGTGACTGCATAAAAGGGGGTGACTGGATTGCCCGAGGGAATGTATAGCATAGAAGGAAGGTTGGGGATGGATTTGTTTTTTTCATTAGCATTTCCAGATGGAATCAGAAGCATATTAGGAGTGTGCCCTAGAACAATGAACTAGTAACTAGTGGCGCAAGATCGTAGCGTCGGACATTGAATGTGGGGTTTGGCTTTGGCGGTGGATTCTGGACTTCCTCGAAAGGATGTGAATCGTGGGTGAATCCTAGTATTACTTTTGTTGGACACCTAATCCTCAATGGGTTAGTGTGGAAGCCGAATAGACAAAGTAGTCCAAGAGACCTTGGGATGTG
>APFE031017844.1:0-13680 GCA_000404065.3 Pinus taeda
ATAAATATATGCAACTAATTATAAAAAAAAAATATCTAATATATATATGTAACTAATTATTTAAAAAAAATGTCCTAATATATATATTATATATATAAATATATATATATATATATATAAATATATATATATAATTAGTTATATATGATGATATGTCACACCATATTGTCCATTTTAATAGTTGTTTAAAGGACTTGGCACTTACATAAAACTTAACTAACAAAAAAGTGTATAGGTTTTATTTACTATTGTTATTATTTAAAGAAATCTATGGCATTTATATAAGAAGAACCAGGAAAAAAAAAAAAAAGACAGTGTTTCATATAGTTTTCACTCACACTTACAATATGTTATAATAATGAAATGTCATAATGTCATTCATTTTTACACATAATTAAAATAATAATGTTTATATTTAAGTTGTACATAATGACAAAATTTATATAAAATATTGGGAGAGAACCACAATTGTATACAAAATATTGTCATAGTTTGTAGAGGTGATGGTGTTTATGTATAATTAAATATTAGAAAACATTTTTATAAGATAGTGTCATTGTTTATACTTATTATTCTCACTATAATCAAATGTATGGTATTTGTAGAGTCTTTATTAATACTTACTATTATTATAATCGAAAAATTAGATTGAAGAGATATTTGTCACATTATGCTATTCTTATTGTTTGTTTGAGGATTAAGGTAATAAGGTTGATGTCTATCTTGTATAAAAAAAAATCACATAAGATACTAGTATCGTCTTTAATATTATAATAATGGGAAATTTAGATAGAAGATATATTCATCATATTATATTATTCATACACAATGCTTATTTGAGGATTAAGGTAATAATGTCTTTGACACCCTCTCCTAACCCCAGGCCCAACCAGAGTTAGAAGGACTTAGTTACTACTCAAATCCAACTCCTAAGGTACAATTATGGGAACAAGACCTAAATATTTGACTTTTTCCAACTTCATTAGAATTTCTAATAGATAACATCGTTGTGTCCATCTCATCAAAACAATTCCAACGATATAAGGTTTGCCTCAATCTGACTCACAGATTGAAAGATACGACCCCTCGAAGATAGGCCCTTTGACACCTTGCCACATCATCATGGCCTCCACGTGGCAAAGATCCAGTGGCCCAGGTGGCAGCTAACTAGCAGCGTCGCCACTAGGATAGGGCCACGTGCTGGTGAGCTAGTTGGACTAGTCAAAGATCGGCCTCATTTCAATCGACACGCAATCTAATTTTGATTTCTAGGCCCAACCCTTGACCTTCCACTTAGGTCAGGGTTGGCCCTCCACCTCGGTGTGATAATGTTGGGTCGGGGTCAGCTTCAACCCCCAACCCACCCGACCTCCTGACCTGTGGTGCAGAATGTTAGGTCGGCCAATCGAAGGTTGAGGCAATGCCCACTAGAGGCGTGGCCCGATTGGCCGACCTCCAACCTATGCGTCCCAAAATTCCAACTTAATTAATTTTTTAGTGTTTTAACAGTGTTTTAACAGTGTTCTAGAGATTGATACTTTTCACGACTTTTTTGGGTTTCTTAAGCTTTTCAAGAATTGGTTCCAACACTTGCTTGGCAATGAATTTCAAGGAGATTGAACATAACTTGGCCATTAATTTCTCAGTGGAATGATGCCAAAAACAAAGCATCTTTAAGGGCAATTATTTCTCAAAACATAGAGAGTTGCAACAGCTCTTAGCAAGACAGAGCCTTCTCTTCCTCGGGCTCAATCAGTCATCTCAGTTGAGTATCAATGAACCAAGTTTACAACCCAGAAACATATATAAATCGATATTCACATAACACATATAATTATAAGTGATGGAAACGATCTGGCAGCCTCCTTCCCTTCAATCCTGCAAGACAGATAAGCACACTAACACCATGTTAACTTGTCATAACTTGTTAATTTGTGTTGTGTTCTTGCCAATCCTACAGTGAGTCTGAACCATAAGTATTGATGTTGAGCGAGCTGACAGCTCCATCAACAGTACATAAACATAGCGAGACCCTCCATAACCCTTCCATATTTTATGACTTGTTTTTAATTTGTGAATTGCTTTAAATTTCAATTTCGGTTATTTTGCTTTTTACTTTCAAGACTACCACGTGCGGGAGCCTATTGACTCTTTGCTTTTCTACTTTTTCTTGCAATGAATATGAGCGTGACACTTGTAACTAATATCCACCTTACCAAAGTTTAGTTTTGAATCTAGTGGGATTTAAAAAAAAAAAAAATGACTATTTAAAATTCAAGAAATTGCATATATATATGATTTCTAATTTAATTTAATTAGAAATCAAACTCAGAATCATTCATATTCAAAACAATAATGAGCCCTTCTCACTTTGTAGTGGACAACATTGGAAATAAGTACTAATAATTGTAACAACCCTTGTGAAGATTCCATGCAATAAAAGTTAAAACAATAACCATGGTTGATGGGACACTTATTCCAAGTTGAATGTTCAACAAGACATCCTAGGGGGTGTTCATTTGGTTGTTTATGGCTAAGGAAATTGGCAAAGGCAATTGCCAAGGCTTTGGAAAGGCAAAATGGCCTTTTGGGCACAATTATTTATGAAAATAATGGAAATTAGGAGAAAAAATAGGTGAAAGGTCATAGGTTGCATGTGAAGAGGAAAATGAAGGAAAATAATGGAAAATGAAGAAAATAGAAGCCTCATTTATAAAAAGGCTTCTGAAGATCAGTTGGTAACCTTTTGTAAGTTGAGTTTTTGAGCTCTCTCATTATTCTCTCTCTCTCTCTCTCTCTCTCTCTCTTACTCTTGGACACTTAGAGTTTCTTGGAGAACTTTGGCATTGGAAAAAGAAAGGCAAAGAAGGCAAGAGGAAGCAAAGATCAAGCAAGGAAAGGCAGGATCAAGCAATTGTAGCAGGCTTCATTGCAGGTATCGACTTGCATGTGTATTTTCCTTGCTAGATTTGGCATGCATGTATTTGCATGTGGTTATTTTCTATTGTGACATGGGTTTCACCAAGTGTCACAGTGTTCTTCAACCTAGCCTAGCCATTTCCTGATAACTTTAATGAGATGGATTCTCATATTCGGTTGAGCTGGGATGGTTGGATGGATTCGACGCTAAGCGTGGAGGATCTCTGAAATGACAAACACATGGCCTAATTGTACCTGAACCGGACTATGGATCACGGTAAAACCACTGGCCTAATAACCCCTGAGCCAGACTTTGGGTTGCGGTAAAGCCAGGATTGTGTGCCTTGGTGGGCCTAGGAATCCTTGTCGATGAATGGCAGGATATACGGTAAAGCCAAGAGCTAGATTTATCTATGTTGGGCCTAATAGTCCCAGGATGGGATGTACGATAAAGCCTGAAGAGTGTGTCTCTATGTAGGGCCTAGTGATCCCTAGATCAGACTGTGGATTACGATAAATCCTAAGAGACTAGAAGGCACTCAAATTCCTCACAATGTAGGTGGAGAACTCCGATGGAATCCATGTTTGTTTGGTGTTTTTTGTGTGTTCTATGAGTCTCACATTCATGCTTGGAATATGGCACAGGGGTGATTGGCTAAAGAGAGACTTGGCTCAACCAATCTATGGTCGGGTGGAACATGGTAGTCCCATCTTTGGTTGGTTTATTGCATTCATTAATGAGACATTCATTCCCTTGATCTTCATGTGTAAATGTACTGATGTATATGTGGATTTTACGGCTACTATATTTATGGTATTTTTGTTATTATTATCCTAGTTATATGTATGTTCTATGACAACAATTATGTATGGATCTTAGCATGTTTTAACTTATAAATGAATGGATAATGTATCTATGACCTAATAGATGATAATGCAACAAATGACATGAGGGAACAATGGTTCATAGTGATTCTCAGATAAGTATGAGATCCCTATACTTAATTCTGTTGTTTACACCTGTAGGTTACATGTTGATGATATGTTTCCCGCATCTCCCTTAGCAAGTGAACCCTTCCGCCTCAGCAAGTTCCCTAGGTATAGGTTCTTTTTCTCTAGGTTGTAAATAGTCATAAGGGCGGGTCTAAGTAAAGTGAGTTTGACGAAATGCATGTCGTGGCTAGTAGGGGTTTGGTTAAGGTCTTTTTTAACTTATTGCTTTCACATCATTGTTTCCCTATTCTTTTACCGATCTTAAGTTATCATTACATTTTGTGCAGTGACCTGGGCTATGAGCCTAAAAAAGTGGCTCAAATCCCGGGGACGTTGGCACAAAACTGTCAAAATGAGTCTCTAAACGTTGGCAGACAAGCCAGTGAGAGCGACTATGGATTTCTGGATGTTGTCATACCTATAGCATGAGATTGAATAAGGCTTAAATTGTCTAAAAGCTTAGTGGGACCCAAGGGCAAGTTGTCTATAGTGTTAGATTAGTTCCTGAGGGTCCTGAAGTTGATGTTGAATGTTTGTGTGTTATGTTTCTGTCGATTCCACTTCCTTAAGGTCACATATGAGGTCGAATTCAATCATAGTAGCCTCTCGTCGCATGTTTACCCCATTTGGTTGGTTACTTGGGTAGATGTGGGAGTAGGGTGTTACAGAGTGGTATCAGAGCATGGTTCACCCCTTGAACTGGATGGGCAATGTGTGTTCGTCATGCATGCATGTAAGTTGCATGTGTGTCTCTTACACTTGCATTCCATGTGCTTGTTGCATTTACGTGATGTTGATCATGGTTGTAGTGATGTTGCCATGTGGAACTTAATGTTGATTTTGTGGAATGCATTTGTCATGAGTATATGAAGGGTTACATATTGTTACATGTCGCTTACATGTTAATTATATGTCGCTTGATTACATCCTCATATGTTAGGTTGCATTCTTGTATGTTTGACTACATGTATTAGTCTTGTAGGTTGATTATAATACTTGATCGCTTATGTGTATGTGTAGCTGGTTAGGCATTGCTTGTGCCTATTGATGGGTGCATGTGGAAATGTGTACAATCTAGTAATGGTTGTTGTCATGCATGAGGTCATAGCATGCATTGTTGATATGGCCTTGCATTGATGACTAGACCCTAACTAGAACGATGTTTATGTGTTGATGCATTTATTTGTGTATGTTTGTGTGTTGTTATGTTTATGTTATACATGTATCACGTTGATTTGTTGATCTTTCAGACAATGTATCCTCCCCAAATTATACTAAGGTACATTGATTTATTGTGATTTGGTTTATCTAACATATTATGCATTGCATGAAAGAAATATAAAATGGCTAGCATGATGGTTGACTACAAGGACTCTCCCTATGAATCCGAAGAGCAGTATGGCATTGGGAACTCTTCCGATTTGGCAGTTACATTGAGCAATTTGAAGGAAGAAATAGATATTTACGAGGCAGATAATGACAGGATCATACAGGCACAAGAGAAGCAAGCAAAGGTTAATGCAATACTTCTTCAACATTTGTCAGAATTGTAACGACAAGGGCCTCTTTGGATCAACCATGTACAGGAGGACAAAACTAATGGAGCATATGGAAGTAGGTCTCCTAGTAGACACAGGTCAGATAGATCTGACACAGTGAGAGATGGAAGGTCATTATATACTCCGGATATGAGGGGCAATGAGTACAAGTACTATTCTAGTTTTGGTTTTAATAGACATCATGGTCATCATCGTTATCATCCTTATCGAAGGAATGATATGGGATACTTGCCAGATGAATTTAAGACAACAAAGTCACCTACTTTTGATGGAGATGTGAAGAAATCGGAAGATGCAAAGGCTTGGATACTTGATATGAATAATTCTTTGAGTTGCATGAGTACACAGATAATATGAAGTCTAGAACAGTTATCTTCAACTTGAGAGGTAAAGCAGACATTTGATGGGAAGATGTTAAGCAGGTCAGAGACATCAAGACTGATGACGGCTTTTTAGGAAGAAGTATTTGTCAGAAAGGTACTATGACAGTAAGGCCAAAAAATTCTATGAACTAAAGATGGGGTCAATGACAAACAAAGAGCACATGACCAAGTTTCTGGAGTTATTGACGTATGTATTGTATCATACTGATGAGAAGGCTAAAGTTCAATGATTTGTCAGTGGTTTTCCATTAGCATTTAGAGATCAAATTAAGTATGATGAGCGTCGGTCACTTGAGGAAGTCATTGGGAAATTGAAGCATTATTATGAACAATCATAGGCAAGAATGAATCTCAGCAAGGAAGAAAAGGGAAAGACAAAGGTAAACAAAAAGGTAGCCTAAGAGAACAAGGCCTCAGAATGCAGATGGGAAGGAAAATATGGCACCACAAAAGAAGTTTAATGCAGATAGACAAGGACATTGATCGCAGCAGCAACATAGGGGTGAGGGCACTAATCGGTTGGAGTGTTGGACATGTGGTGAGGAACATCTTAAGAGAGGTTTTCTTCAACATCAGGGTGGTAGGCCTAAGATATATAGTGCACAAGATGCGTGGATTGTTAGGGATGTAGGGCAGAGCATTTGTCGTATTTATGCGATCGTGGACAACAGACAGGAAGAGCACCAGGCATCTATCATTGAGATGGACGGTGAGTGATCAAGTTATTTCTATTTTGATTGAATTTGGATCTAATTATAGTTATGTTAGTCCTGAATTGGTCGGTAAGCGTGACTTGAGTAAGGAATTGCATGCAGAATCTTGGTTAGTGTAGTTGGATACAAGTACGAAGAAGAGAATTCATCATTGGGTAAGAGATTGTGCATTTGATTTGACTGGTATGCCTACTGCAACACATCTAAATGTATTAGCGTTGGGATTTTATAGTATGTTGTTGGGCATGGATTGGTTGTATTTTCATAGAACCAATGTAGATTGTTATGACAAAACCATTGAGTGTGTTGATGACAATGAAGAACCAAGAGTCTTGGAGGGTAAGAAGAAAGACACATCAATTACGATGGTGACAGTTAAGCAGGAAAAGCGTAGTCGTAGGAAAGGGTGTACGTTATTTGCAGTGCATATTTATAGTGACAAGGGTAATGAGGTTTAGGAGGTCGATGTGTTGAGCAGGCACCCAATTTTACAACAGTTTCAAGATGTATTTCCTGAGGACATTAAAAAGCTGCCACCTCACACGGAGGTAGACTTTTTTATTGAGTTAGTGCCAAGGGAAACTCCAGCATCAAAAGCACCTTACAGGATGAGCACACCTGAGTTAGTCGAGTTAAAGTTGCAGTTGAAGGAAATGTAGGACAAGGGATACATTAGGCTAAGTGTATCACCTTGGGGTGCATCGGTATTATTTGTGAAGAAGAAAGATGGAACTCTCATATTATGCATTGACTATAGGTAGTTGAACAAAGTGACTCTCAGGAATAGGTACCCATTACCGAGGATTGATGACTTGTTCGATCGGTTGAAGGGAGAAGCAATGTTCTCTAAGATCGACTTGAGATCTGGATACCATCAGGTACGCATCAAAGAGGAGGACATTTACAAGACCACTTTCTGGACTATGTAAGGCCATTATGAGTTTGTTGTAGTTCCATTTGGCTTAACTAATGCTCCAACTACATTTATGTGCTTGATGAATAGTGTGTTGTGTCTGTATTTGAATAAGTTTGTTATTGTGTTCATTGATGATACACTCGTATATTCTAAAAATGAGGAAGAGCATGTTGAGCATTTAGCAGCAATGTTGAGGTTGTTGAGGGAGCATAAGTTGTATGCTAAGCTCAACAAGTGTAGTTTCTTTCAGACTGAGGTACATTACTTGGGGCATGTTGTCTCCAAGGAGGGAATTTCAGTAGATCCAGAGAAGATAAGAGCCATCATGGGGTGGGTAGCTCCTAAGAATGTGGATGAAGTGAGATCCTTCATGGGGTTGGTAGGCTACTATAGGAGGTTCATCAGGAACTTCTCACAGATTACTTATCCTATCACATCATTACAGAGAAAAGGTAAGAAGTTCGAATGAACGGAGGAGTGTGAGGCTAGCTTTGAGCGGCTTAAGCAGTTGTTGACACATGCACTAGTGCTACATATTGCAGATCCGGACAAAGAGTTTGTAGTACACACAAATGCTTGCAAGAGAGGACTTGATGGAGTCCTTATGCAGGATGGATAGGTGGTATGCTATGAGTCGTGAAAGATGAATGAGCATGAGTAGAACTAATCGACACATGATCGTCTTGGCAAGAGGTTTGTATTGATGAGTGATCACATTAGGTTGAGGTATTTGTTTGACCATCCCAATCTGAACACTAGGCAAGATAGATGGTTGGCCATGATCAATGAGTTTAACTTTGAGATCAGGTACATTAAAGGAAAAGGGAACAAGGTGGCATATGCTCTCAGCAGGCAGGTACATGTAAATCACTTGGCAGTTATGAGCTCCTATGGGATAGACTTACAGGATAGGATCTTATAGGTAGGTTAGTGGGATGTCACGTATATGGAGATTGTGCAGAGGTTGCAGCAGGGTGTTGGTACAATTAAATGTGATATTACAGGTACAAGTACAGGTGCATGCATGTACATGTAGTGGTATATGTACATGTGGAAGTATAGGTACATACACAGGTATAGGTGCAGGTGCACAGGTTGGTTGGAAAAATGCTCTAGAAGCGCTTGGTGAGTTGAGTTACTAGTCCTCGAAGCCTTGGTTGGACAAACGTTTTGGAAGACCAACGATATTTGTGGGTTGATTTAATAGTCCTGGAAACCTTGGTTGGAACAAATGCTCTAGAGCCCTGGAAGGCTTGGGTAGAGACCAATTTGGTGATGGTTTGTGATGTCTGACTGTGATGTGGAATCATTGGTTGATGGGTTGAGGTGGTTTGGCCTTTGGAAGCCCTGGTTCTATCTTGATGGATTGTTCCATGAGATCCCACATTCATTCTTGGAATATGGCACAGGGATGACTTGCTAAAGAGATATTTCGCTCAACCATGTCTATGGTCAGGTGGTACATGGATGTCCAAACCTAGTTGCATTTTGCTTGTGGTAATAAAATCTCTTTCTTATGGTATTGATGGGTAAATATGCTTATTGTTATGTGGCTTATATTTCTTTTCTATGCTTAGCATCTCGAATGTTTATATGTTGGTTATGAATGGCTTTTATGATTGTCATGATGTTTGTCTCATATCATGTTTCTACTTGTAAATGGATGAACAATGTATCTATGGCCTAATAGATGAAATTGCAGCTAATATGTTGAGGCATCAATGCTTCTTTGTGATTCTGAGACAAGTATGAGACCCGCAGACACCTATGATGTCACGTTGGATATCCTTGCACCAAAGTATTGTTGTTTGGACACTATGAATTATGAGAAACCTATGGAAAGTGAAAAATTGGTTCTTGCACAAGCAGAAAGATAAAAATGTGTTATTTCTATCAAAAGGATATCTTTGAAGGCTCTCCAAATCTCCACTTCAAGTTGATATACCATCGTCGTTTCAACTACCAAACTTCCATGATGCTTAAGTGTTGTTGCCTATTATTGCGAGACACAACATGAGAAATGATACTCATACTCTCCCTTCATAACCTGCTCAAAAACTATTTTAGGTCCAAAAAAAATGCATATTCTTTCCCTGCTTTTTTATTATCTTACATAACATGTGAAAAAACCTCTATGCCATTTTCTCTTTTCATGCATGTCAATTATGCACTACTTAATAGTCAACTTCATTTCTAAGTTGTTAAGGTTGAATTGATTCATGGGATCACATATTTGAATGTTTATTTACACATATGTAGTGTCATGCATTCTTATTAACTCCATTGAAAACTTGTACATGGGTATTGTCAAGGAACTTCTAAACCGCAACCATCATCTGAGAAAAATTATGGAAGCCAATTCACTCGGATTCCCAGAAGCAAAGTCAACAATGCACTACTTATGCTTGCACCAGTGGTTAGACAGATATTGTCAAAGCTTTAGTAGCAAAGGATCCACAAATCCCTACTAAAACAGACATAAAGGGCCACACAACATTGTACATCAGAACCAATTAATCCATCTCCTTTGATCTGGTGAAAGAACTACTTCAACTTGACCCACTAACACTTATTCTACCTTACAAAAATGGAAACACGCCAATAAATGTAGCTACGAGGGAAAAACATGACGACATATTGTATCTTGGTATGACGACCTAGGGTTTCCTCTAGCTACAGGTCACTCTAACTACATGACGTGATTAGAGTTATAGCTTTCAAATTAGTATGAGAATGGAACTATTACTTCAACCAAAAAACACAAAGGCACATGAAGATTTAGTGGCAAGGAATATTAAGGACTATTTATGCCACAATGGGGCTTTTTCCATGGGACAGAAGAAGAAGAAAAAAAAAAACCCATAGATATTTTGTACACACTAAAATTTCAAATGTAATTTTTCCTTCTCTGTTAGTATGTTCTAATAAAGAGTTGTTGGGAATAATCTTTGTTTTTTAACTCTCTTCATTTACCCCAGTTTTAGTGTAATTCATATGACGCTATGATTCATATGCCTCGTCTTAAGGGAATTCAAGATACCCTTGGATTATATTCATTGGACACAAATGTTCATGAATATTTTTAAAGAACTCTAAACACATATGCTGTAAGACCCTCCTCCCACATCTACCCAAGTAATTGACCGACCGAGGTAAACATGTGATCAGAAGTTACTATGATATGATTTGACTCCGTATGTGTCAGTTAAGGAAGTGGAACCAGTGAAACACATCACATAGACCTTCCACATCAGCAACATAACTCCAAGAGCCATCCCAACCACTCAAGTAACCAACCCCTGAGACCAATTGAAGTTTTAGTGCATCAAACCCTTGGACGCTCCCTTGATATGGAGTAGGGTGCGTCTAGGAGGCTCTAAACGCTCCCAAAACAAGGACAAGCAAGCATCGGGGGACTTTTTTCCCCAGTGTTGTGCCTACGACTCTAGGATTTGTGCCACTTTTTTAGGTCCAAAACCCGGCTCACTGCCCATAACTCAATGACAGCTTCATACGTGAATTTATACAAGATAACAATGATACATTTGCAAAAACATTGACAAGGAATAGACTGGACCCCTACTAGCCATGATAGGCATTTCGTCAAACATGTCACAAACATGAAAGCTACAAGTCTTAACAACAAAACTGAGCATAGGGGTCTCATACTTATCTGAAAATCACTAAGAAGCGTTGATGCCTCTACACATTAGCTGCAATTTCATCCATTAGGCCATAGATACATTGTTCAATCATTTACAAGTAAAAATATGATATGAGCCATACATCATGACAATCATAAAACTCATTCATAACCAACATATAAACAGCAGAGATGCTAAGCATAGAACAACCATATAATCCACATAACAATAAGCATTTACTGATCAATACCATAGGAAAGAGCTTTTATTACCACAAGAAAAATGTAAAAAGGTCTGGGACTTCCATGTATCACCCGACCATAGTAATGGTTGAGCCAAATCTCTCTTCAACCAGTCACCCATGTGCCATATTCCAAGCATGAATGTGGGATCTCATGCAATGATCCATCAAAACTGAACCAGGGCTTCATGAGGCCAAACCACCTCAACCCATCAACTAGTGATTCCACCTCACGATCGGACATCACAAACCATCACTAGATTAGTCTCTACCCAAGCCTTCTAGGGCTCCACAGTGTTTGTTCCAACCAAGGCTTCCAGGACTAGTAACTAAATCCTCAATTTTCGTCGGGATTCCAAAGCGTTTGTCTAGTCAGGGCTTCCAGAAACTAGTAACTCAACCCATAGTTGTCTTCGAGCTTCTAGAGCATTTGTCCAACCAGGGCTTCCAGGAACTAGTAACTCAACCCAAACTAAAGGAAACATGAGAACCAACTAGAAAAACAAAGAAATGAACCCACAACACCATGGCTATCCCAAAAATGGAAAGGCTAGACAAATCCACTATAAATCCTGGCAATCCTCCATGTCAATGATAGATCATGGCCAATAAACCACATGCATATGCCATGCATGCCCAAAACTAGTGAGGGAAACATACATGCAACTCAGTACTTGCAAGAAAAACCTGTTGTTGCTATTGGTCACGATGTCCTCTTGCGCTTTCGTGCTCTTCCTTTGCCTTCTTGCTCCAAAACTCCAAGTATGCCGCACTCCTCCAAGAGTGCTCCAAGAAAACTCTAAGTGTCAAAGAGTATGAGAGAGAGAGAGAATGGAGAGAGAGAGCTCCAAAATTGAATTGAAAAAAAAGGTCTATGAACTGATCCTCAAGAGCCTTTTTATTAATGAGGCCTCTATTTTCTTCATTTTCCATTATTTTCATTCGTTTTCCTCCTCACATGCAACATATGACCTTTCTCCTCCCTTTTTTCCTAATTTCCATTATTTTCATAAATAAACGTGCCAAAATGCCACTTTTCATTTCCAAAGCCTTTGCTAATATCCTTAGCCATTAATCAATCACCAGTGATCCCCATCACTGTGCTTCTGCCCAAAATTCAACTTGGAATATGTGTCCCATGATCTTGGTATATATTTTGCCTTTATTAACTTTTACATGGATTTTTGACCAAGGTTGTAACAAAACCCTCCCCCTTGGGGAACAACGTCCTCGGTGTTCAAAAACACCTACAACCGACAAGGTTGTTGTAAGAAAAACATATTGTCCATAGAGATTTATAATTTAGCTTGTTGCAGTATTTACAATGATCATCCTATTGAGAAACAGACCTACATGACAACATAACAAGTATAACATCATAATGACATGACACCCATACCAATTATTGAAGCTTTATAACATATCTCATGGTGGTATTTACATCCATATACATATGTACATATACCAAATATCACCAAAACATGTACCAAAAACCTATTCCAAAACATCCGCTCAACCAGTGAATAAGGAAGGATACATAGCTCACATCTGATCCGCCATCTCTCATTTAGTTTCGTCGGGCCCAAAGTACGTCCATTGCACTCTAACTTACTTGATTGCTCGGTTCCAGATAATGAGCATATTTCTCTACAAAATGAACTGTGGTTTCGACTGAAATTCTCCTTTTGGCTCCACCTGGAATACAGACCAATCAATCACATGATCAACATCTTTAACATACTTCTTTAGCGATGACACATGGAAAACATCATGGAATTTCACTGTCGGACGCAATGAAAATCGATAGGCTACGTGCCCAATCCTCTCAATAATCCTAAAAGGTCCATAAAACCAGGGTGCTAGCTTGGCACATGATCCAATCTGCAAGGATATCCTCTTAAGTTTGATGCGCAAGTACACCTGTTCCCCAACTAAGAACTCCTTGAATAACCTATTCTAATTTGCATATCTCTTCTGCCTATCATGTGTTGCTTTCAAATTCTTCTTGATTACTTGCATTTCCCACTTTATATCTACCAACATGTCTGGTTCAATCAACACCATGTTAACTGGATCACTCCAACTGATGAGAGTATTACAACTCCGGCCATACAATGCCTCAAACGGACTCATCCTTAGTGGTTTTCGGTACCCGTTGTTGAAAGCAAACTCTACCAGTGGAAGGTACTCTTCCCACTTCCATTGTTGATGCATCACATACATTCTCAACATGTCCACCAATATGTTGTTGACCCTCTCTATTTGTCCATTTGTCTGTGGATGATATGTTGTACTGAAGGCCAACTTTGCGC